>CM054123.1:103625241-103930983 GCA_028751855.1 Ambrosia trifida | reverse complement strand
TAATTTAAACACAATATAATATTATTTCCTTCCCCCTCTTCCCCCCCCCCCCCCCCTTCCACTCCCCACAATTATTCCCCCCCCCCCCCCCACAAGGGTCCCACAAGTGCCACATGGCGCTTCATCCCCCTCTTCCCCCCCCCCCCCCCCCCCCCCCCACCACTCCTTATAGTCTAATAATGTGGATATTGCAAAGGTGGATCCTACTTATCACTTATACACCCCTGCTGAGGTTGAAGATGTTATCAGTCGTCTATGAACAGGAGGCTGATATGGCTTAATAAAATATGTAGTTTACAATTAAAACTGTTTAGTATTCTGTTCCCTTCAGGTATGACATTTGAACACAGGATTTTTGGGGTTGTGGTGCCCGTCTGTTTTATGTTTTCGTTGTAATGTTTGTCATCTGACTTGCAGGATTTTCTTTATTAAAACTGCTTATGTGATTTCGTCGATTATATTCCAAATTGTTTGTTTTAACAAACAATAAGTTGTTCTCATAATCAGTTTCAGACACCCCCTAAGAAGTTATAATCATAGTGTCAGTGCATGTCTATGCATAAATATACCTGCCACAGAATGTTTATTGATATCGGATGCACTGTTATTTGTTATGTGTGCCTTCTGGAAAATAATCTATCTATTATCTATATGGAGTTGGTACTAAATGGCACTGAATATTATTTGTGCTGAATGAACAGTATAAATGACCACACAATTCCTTTGGGAGACAACAGGTTTCCTATGGTTACCCTCTCTCATAACACTGGGTCAAGAGCACTCCTGCCCTGCGCCTCTCTAGGCTTAGCTCTCGTAATTTCATAGAAGATACTCGAAACCACTAGAGTGATCTTAGAGCGAGTATCAAATGTGTCTGGAACCACTGAAACCGGTATCCCTTGTAGGAAACACCGGTATCCCTTTTGACCATCCATCTTGGTACAC
The DNA here is from genome assembly GCA_028751855.1 of Ambrosia trifida. Classification (NCBI taxonomy): domain Eukaryota; kingdom Viridiplantae; phylum Streptophyta; class Magnoliopsida; order Asterales; family Asteraceae; genus Ambrosia; species Ambrosia trifida. Next base: position 103,930,038 of record CM054123.1, on the reverse strand, counting down.
TGGTTAGACTAAACATAAACACTAGAGACGTTACCAATCTAAGACAAAACGTTACACATCAAGCATTTAATGATAGGCATCAGATTTCTTCATGGGGCTATATCAGAAGCATCGTACATATACAGACCTAAAACACATACCCAAAAGGAGATCCATTATAATTATCATCAGACATCAAGCAGCTGATTTGATACAAGGCAATGGACCATTGATGTTCATTGCCTTTAATTATCCCTTGGTCTTTCATTGTTAAAAAGAAGTTAACATCATACATGACGAATAAGGGCATAGACGCTCGATTTCAAAATTAGTGTTGCTGAATGGCATCCGATTCTTCTGATTAGGTTCTTACTTTCAGTCATGGGCGAAGCATTGTGAGGGCCAGGGGTGGCCCTGGCCCCCCCTGTTTTTTGGCGCAGTAGTGGAAAGTTGCGATTTTCGTAGGTAAATTTAGGCCGGGTTGAGTCCGGCCCCCGCCGATTTGCCACTACTGATCGAAAAAAATTGAGTCCGGCCCCCGCCGATTGGCGAACCAAGCTTCGCCACTGCTTTCAGTTTAATTCAACTTGTTGTAATTAATGGCAAGCTTATGGCAAGTGCTTATCAATCAGTGATAGTAAATTAATGTGACAGGGTATAAGTAGTATTCCTTTATCAGTCCACTCAACAAAGTCCTTTTTTTTTCGAATGGTAAACTACAGTATTTCTATTAACCACCAATTGTAGCCCAGGATAGTTCAATACTTAGGATCAGTTAGGAAGAACAATGAGTATGCACACGATTGTGCACATAAAACAGGGTTGAAAAACAAAATACACACACAAGCACACACTATATCACACTTCAAATGTTTTATTATACCCTTACAAATGACGGTTAAATAACAACCTCAATGGCGAGTCTTCTCATATGAAAACACTTATAACCCGTATTTCCTACTTTGACTTTTAAATTTTTACTTATAATATGGAAACTAAATTTCTTGATTATATGTATCTGTAAATTGTTGAGGAGGCACTGGTAGATACGCTAACCACACTTGCAAAGAATGAAAATGCCTGCCTGCCTGCCAGTTAGTTTACTTACTTTGTCACATGTAATAGTCACCTCACCTCATCTATTATGCTGCATAGAATATCCTTGTAACAATGTAGACACCACATAAAATATGAGTATGATTCCATTTGAGTAAGAATTTACATTTTACATGATGATGACGAACGACACTCTTCTGCTAAAAACTAATTACAGTTATACAACAGCAGCAGCAGCATATGATGATATGATGATTTCTAATCCAAATTTCATATTCCCATTCCAATCCAATGCAACAGCTTTCCTTGAAAAGATAAAGATAAAGATAGTATCTTTATCAAAGATGGGCCTGTTGGCTAAAGGGGTTAATAAATCTTCTACTGCTGCTCAAAATGCGTGTTATTCGTGATGTAGAAACAGGCGATGGCGATTTCTCATCTCCATCACAATCAGTCATCAGTCTTGGTAATGGAATGTCAACGACCAAGTGATCTGGTCTCATCTGTGACGATGATGAAGAAGGTGGTTGATGATAACTAGTAGTAGTATTATTGGCTTCTTCCAGTTGAGAAGTTAAAGTGCTGTCTTGTGTTTCATCACCCCAAAACAATATATTTGCAGGGAAGTCTGCTGCCTGTGTTTCCAACACTGTCTGAGGTGGTGAAACAGGGTTTCTACAGATGGGACAGGTGGAATGGGAATAAAACCACATATCAATGCATTCCACATGGAACCCATGATTACATTTGGGCAAAATACGAGTGTTTTCTCCTTCACCCACATCTGACAAGCAAACGCTACATCCAATCCTTGCTTAAACTCTTTTGGGTCAAAGGGTATGGCCGGTAAGGTTTTTAAAAAAGAGGGGTCAAGGCCACGGCGGAGGACGGTGACGCCGGCGGGGTGTTCCTGGTAGCCGGCTGTAAAGTCTCCACGGCGGCGGCGACGGCTGGTGTTAGTGGAGAACCACTTGGCGTAGTGATGGACAAAGGAAACGAAGATGACAACGACGGAGAGTACGACGACTGAGATCATCAAGATTTTACCGGCACGCTCCATCAGATGTGAATCGCCCATCAATGAAGCTTAAAACTTTATTATTGGTTTAGGGATAAAATTTGAATCAGAGGAGAGGATAAGATGGGACCTGAGAGAGAGAGAGAGAGAGAGGCAGAATTTAAAGAAGAAGAAGAAGAAGACTACGATAATTGAAGGGAGAAAGTGACGTTAGCACAAGACTAGAGTAAAGTAGAGTAGAGTAGACCTAAACATTGTATTGTAGCAAAGACAACTCCTCCTAATTAGTAATTATCCCTGATTATGTTGTTTCTCTTTTCACTTTGACCAAATCCCTTTTTTTGTTTCTTTCTTCCTAACCATTAATTTTACCTTTTTTTTGTTTTCATGTTATAATTTAAAATAACTTAATTTTATACCGTCTAATGAATGCATTATATTTGAATTGACTCATTTCCGAACAAAAAATTACGTCAAAATGTACACCACTAAGACTATATGGTGTGGTGTAACATTCCTCCAACTCCCCCAAATGCCACATCAGCGCCACGAGGGCCGTCTCCGAAAATCTTAAAATTTGTTTGGGCCCTTGGCAAAAAAAAAAAAAAAAAAAAAAAAAACGGGCCTTACCCCCGCAATATGATATAAATTCATCATTCAAATATATATATATATATATATATATATATATATATATAAACATAATATGACGTTAATTGTTATAAAGCAAACAAAACAAAAGTTGTTTAACAAAATGATCGAACCTACTTACTTAAGCGAATCGCGTGGATCTTCTAGCGTTTTTGGAAGCAAAGTTCTCGATCAAGTCTTTATACTCCATACTTTCCAATATTTCATTTTCAATAGATATCATTGCCAATCCATTAAGTCTTTGTTGAGACATTGACCTCTTGGTCTAATGGTATGGTGTCCTCCCCCTTATAAATATGAGGTTGTGTGTTCAAATCCTTGCAATTGCAAGGTGAGGTGGAATTAAGGTGTTAAAAATTTGTCGTTCAACAAAAAAAAAAAAAAAAAGACTTCAACTTCAATTTAGAAAAGCTTCTTTCTGCCGATGCTAGCGTAAACAATATTAAACTAACCTAGATTTTTTATTAGGTTTAAGTATTAAAATTTGGATTGAGCCCAAATATTGGGTTAATTTCAAGTGTCAACAAATACATAATCGGCCTAGTTAAAAAAAATTGCGGGCCTATTAAAAACTACAATTCTAAAATCTAAAATCACATTGAGGCCTAGTTATTTTTTTTAATATCTTAAAAATCATTGTAAAAAGACAATCTCATCCTTCTCAAATGTATCATAATATTATTTTGCGTGTGTGTATACTAGAGGGGTATCTACGTTATACAGTGAAAAATACACACTGATAATGACGTAACATGTAGATTATTTTTTTTTCGATTTTAAGAAGTACAACAAAGCCATGCTCAAATTAAATGTCAACTATATGTTTTAGATGTTGGTTACTACCAAGTGAATAGTGACATTATGAACTTAATTTTGAAAAAAAGAGAAGAGTCAAAACTAAAATATGACATTATCCCATGTAATTTACTCTTGTTTAAATATATATGTATCTAAAGAATATAATATATCGTGGGTTTGTTAGTAGGATAATAATTTGGTTGCACCGAAAAGCAAAAAAGCATGGAGAGAATGATCTCCCAAATCAAATTTGTATCACTCCTATCGGACCAGCCGTGCTCCTTTCTCATTATGTTAATTTAAAATTTGTTTTCTTTTCGATCTTAATTTACTTCTATTAATCATTTATAGGATTTGAACGCCAATGATCTCCAGCCCAGCTGGTTTGAGGTAGGGTGGGTTTTCCCTTAGGGGTTCCCATCCTGGGGGTAGGTCACAAGTTCGATTCATGCACACCACAAAAAAATTCCCCGTGATGGTTTGAGCTTAGGCAAGGAGGACACCAGTGTGTGGGTAGGGATTCGAACTTGAGATCGCTAGGTTAGGGTTGTACAAGGATTTCCATTGAACTAAGCCTTTCAAAAAAAAATTTATAGGATTTGAACGTTCCACCAGTAGCATCGACGAAAGATGCGATATCACCAAAATGTTCCTTGTGAACCTAAAATTTGATAACCATATATACAACGATATAAGGAATTACTTATCTAATCTTATTTACTTCACGAAAAGACTAATATTAATATTTTTGTTTAGTCATTTTGTTAAGAGTTAACTGCCATTTTTTGTCGAGGATTGGTTCAATTTGCTGCTCCAATAAAAAAAGATTCTTTTTTTTTTTTTTTTTTTTTTTTTTTTTTTTTTTTTTTTTTTTTGCAACTGAATACCTAACATTTGGATTTTGGTGCCTTTCCATTTCACTAACTGGGTTAGAAAGTGTCGTTAAGTGAGGACAATTTTGTCATTTTGCATAGTTAAATGAGGGGTAATTTTAACCTTTCATATATGATTATTATAAGTTCTGATCATCATCTTCCTTCTTTTAAAGGGTTGTAAACCCTTAAAAACAAAATCAAAACAAAAACCTGCAATATTCAACCAACACTGAGAAAGCAGGCACCGAGAATGTTGCAAACCTGTTAGTTGTAGCAGCATAGGAACTCGGTTTAGAGGTAGGGATAACAACCTTTAAAGGCGGTTTGTTGGTGCTTTCTGGCCGGCATTTGTGACAACTTTTGGGGCTCGGTTAGAACTTGATGAGCCGGTCGTCATGGGTCATACAAAACCTAATTAACCTAGATAGCTAGGGTAAGTAGGGTATCGAATCCAGAGGAGCGTGTGGTTAGTGGATAATATTTTAGTTGATTAAATGGTACTTCTTATGAAGATGCTAGAAACTTATGAAGATTTTGATTGTTTCATTTAAGAATTTGATTTAAAAAGATTTTGTTTATTGTAATAAAACATGAATATTGTAAGAGTAAAAAGTAATATAAGTTGTAAACAATTTAATTAAAAAAATCACACTAGGGTTTCAACAATTGAATACTAGGGATTTCACAAATGGGTAAACAATAGTAATGTGATTGGTGTTAACGGAGTGATTGCTCAATAGGCTTAGGTATCAAGTTTTATCAATATCGAAGATAGAATAAACTACACTTCATTTCCTAGAATATACAATCCTATGTTTGTGTTAAAGCAAGGAACCATGTTCATATCATTAAAAATTGACACAAGATCAATTAACTAAAATGAGTTCAACATAAGGTTAATCACAATTCAACACAGTTAATTCAAACACACAAAAACATAATAAATAGTTTAAGAACAATACCCAATTTGTTTAGAGAAAGTATACGGTATAAATCACCTTAAAATAAGAAGCGTAAGAAGCCACTAGAGATTGACACCTGTCAATCTAACCTAACCACAGTTAAACCACAATTAAATGTATTTTTCCTCTTCGTGTTCTAGACCTAACCCATCTCATTTTGAAACAAACCGATCGCCACCACCACCAGCACCATCACCACCACCACCACCACCACCACCACTACAACCGCCACCGCCACCGAACCACCACCCGACACCACCACGTCATCCTTCACCTTCTCGTCTGACAACACCAACAAACCAACAACGATGAAATATACATCAAGGGTCGTAACCCGGAACCAACACCGATAAACCTAAAATCACCTCTGTGCCTTGAACTTGTTTGAACCCAAAGGCTAATTCACTAGAAGACGAAAGCCATGTTTTGACATCGGCCTTAAATCACCTCTGTGCCTTGAACTTGTTTGAACCCAATAATATTTGATATTATTGGGTCAGTGATGAGATTTATAGGTTCTCTGTCATGCCCAAATAACAAGCCAAACAAGAAACTGCAATGATCTCAAAGATTTGAGGGCTGGTAGGGATGTCAGAAAAAAGATGAGATAGATCTTCATCAGGTTTTTCTTTAAACTCAGTTTGAGTTGAGGAAGGTAAGAATTGTTACAGGAGACAGCTTTTGAAGAACTCAGTTTGGTGAAAATAGTGGTATTGAAACAGACGCACCTTTTATAGATGAGTGCGTCTGACTTTAAAGAAAATGGGATAAAGATGAGTGGCTTGGATATAGATGAGTGCGTCTGACTTTAGTAAGGTGTGTTTGTTTTTTTTTGTAAAGGTGCGTTTGAATTTTTGTTGGTTTGATGAGTGCGTCCAAAATTTTCAATGATTGCTTCCAAATTTTTAATGAGTGCGTCTGAAATTTTGATGAGTGCGTCTGAAATTTTGATGAGTGTGTCTGTTTTTCACCAACTTCATCTTCTTCCTCTGCAACATTTTTAAACCTATTAATCATCCTTAATGAAACAAAATCCAGAGTATTCGACAACTATTACAATTCATAATTGTTTCATATAATTAGCTTAATCCTCTGTTTTTTATTATTTTTAGATCAAATACTGATCTTACGTTTTTCGTTCATTGTAATCGATTTTTTTTTTGTTTTTGAATTGTGTAATCATTCTGAACATGAATCGATCTGAAAACGATGAGAAATCAATGTTCAATTTTAGTTCTGTTACGATTTGAAAAAAAAAATTAGACGGTTTTTTTTTTCCTATTTTACCCTTGGTTAGTTTAACCCAAGTATGATTAGGGTTTTTAATCTGCATCCTTAATCTAATGGCTGAGATTGCTTCTTACGTTAAGAAGCTTTATACGTTAGCCTCACCCATTTGTTTAACCCTAGATCTTTAAAAGTTTACATCCCCAATGTAATACAAAAGGATTAGTCATTCATGACCATGAAGCTTGCTCCTTCAACACTTGGATCTTGAACCCTTGTGTGCGTCCCTTTTGATCTGCGACCTCTTTCTTTATTTTTTCCAAAACTCTCGTCGCACAATGTCTAAAGAATAATAAAAAATCTCCTTAGTTCTGCGAAAAATCCTCTTCCCTAAAAAATGTCGCCATTTCCTTTTTAATTGTCTCCACAAAACTAATGTGGCCCCATGTTTTTAGGCCCATCATGCCAACAGTGTCATTTAGTTAAGTTCAATTTCAAACTATTTAATAATAATTCCAGCCCAACTTCAAATATTAGTCCAACTTGATTATGGGTATGTTTGGTAAAACTAGCTGGAGGCTGGTAGCTGAAAGCTGGAAGCTTTTTAAATATATTTTGGTGTTTGGCAGAGTTTTTTTTTTTTGGAAGGTAAATATCATTAAAAAACACCACGAGCCGTCCTCAAAGCGAGGACCCTCGGGCACCAAACGAGATTACAAAGATGCTAGCGGGTAATTACACCAATCCTTCCATGATAAACTATTGACATTCGCTCTATTTTTATACCAAAAATAAGAGGTTATTTTTATGCTTTCAAAGACTTCTGGGGCTCTTCGTCTTTTGTCTTGAAAAATGCGATCGTTGCGCTCCTTCCACACGGTCCATAACGTAGTGAAAATGATACCCCTCAAAACATATTTCGCATGCTTAGAACTCAGCTGACCCATACCAATCTTCATAGTATCAATGACATCAAAGACAATAGACGGAGGCAAACGGCACCACGATTCGACTCTGTTCCATATTTCTGCCACGAAAATACACCCTGTGAAAAGATGAGTTGATGTTTCAGTGTCTGACTCGCACATCTCACAAGTATTATGTTGAATAAAAACCCCTCGTTTGATCAGCTCTGTTTTTGTTGGTAGACGATTAAGAAGCGCGCGCCACACCAATATTTTACACTTAAGGGGAGTCCACGTTCTCCATTTCATCTGCGAGATTTGATTAGAGTTCGGCTGCTGCATAAGAAGCTTTCTGGCACTGCTAACTGTGAACGTACCCGAGCTGTTCGGCCTCCATCTCCATTTATCGGGACCACTCCTCCATTGAAAGTCATAAATCTCATTCAAAAGGCTGAAAAGTTCATTAGTTTCTGCAGCCGAATGCATAGCAGACCTCCAGTTCCAGGTTAGCGCCTTGTTTCCATCTACAATCTTTAGCCGGTCTGAAACGGAAGCCCATTTGTCCTGCTCGAGTCTGAATAGATGAGGGTATGTAATTCTTAACGGCTCGTCTCGAATCCACGGATCCATCCAGAATGTAACAGACGACCCATCCCCTACCGAAGCTTCGAAATAGCTCCCAAGAGTCTTTCCGGACCAAATTTTTTTATCACCTATCTTGGCAGAGTAGTTGGAACTTTTAATAAAATGAATAAAATGACTAAAATGGACATAATTAAAAGCTTGTAAGGAATGTTTTTATTTTGTTTTTAAAATAGAATGAGTATTTGTGTCATTTACTTATTAAAAGCTTGTAGCTAGTAGAGTTTTTTCTTAAAAGCTAGTAGTAGTAGCTTTTCACTATAGAGCTTTTTCTTCTAACTTAAAAGCTTCCAGCTCTTCAACCAAACAAGACTTTTTATTAAGTAAGAGCTTTTTCTTAAAAGTTTGAAGCTTGAAGCTCTTAAAAGCTCCTAAAAACTCCTTACCAAACATACCCTATATCTTCTAATCCATCCTTCTCATTCTTCTAGTTTACTTCGTAGGTTCTTTCTCAACTCATTCATGTCACAAATTAATTAATTTTCAATATTCTTCTTAAATGCTTGCAAATCAATTAGCTCCTTTCCACTTCATGTCTTGCCTCACTCCAACGTCCATTTTCATCTACTCTTAAGTGTTCGTGTCTCAATTAAAATTCTTTCGTTTTGAGCTCTTTTTACACGAACACCTATAAAATATAAAATAAATAAACAAATGGTAAAAACCACCAAAAGGTAATAAAATATATACAGTACTAAAATAAAAAAGTACAAGCCTAAAACTAATAAATATACTATCTAATTGACTAAAAAAATATACAAAACTGACAAACAAATATGATGCATTTAGTAACACATCAGGACCATTGATGGGAATTTGTTTTATCTCATAGTTTATCAAAATATTAATTCATCACTGGGAATTTAGTTCATCAAAGTGAGCAAAGTTAATTCATCACTAGGAATTTGTTTTATCTCCTTGTTTATCAAAATATTTTTCTATAAAAAAGAAAAGGAACATAAATTCTCACTTCATTAGTCTACCACAACAACAAGAAAAAGATTTGAAATATCATTAGGTATTAATATTATATTTATACATTCAAAAGCATCTAGGTATCCTTATTTATGTATGAGCTTGATTTTAATAGCGATTTCTGTTTTTGTTTTTATTTTTACACCAAAGAAAAAATAATTTAATAAATATTTATATTCCATTAAATGTTGAGAATAAACCAATAGTCTTTAATAATCATATACTTGCCTTAAAAACAACATACTCTTATAAATTATTGTTCTTTCTTCATCACAATACTCCATCAGTCTAATTTTTTTTGGAAGACGAATTTTCTATGTTGCGGCAGGGATCATCACAACCCCCAGAAGGGGAATCCCCTAGCCACTCTACAATGGTCAGACTATGTTGTCTTACCGGGCCCACGCTGACGCGAGAGTGGCCGGCCCACGAGCGAGTCGAGGCTGCGCATAAGGGGCACTAAGGCTTCCACCCGGAAAATTTCCCACCACCTGCCACTTGACATATGTTGCACCCTCCACAAGAGGCAAACCTCTCTGGAGTAAATGCACGGTAATAGAAAACCGGGGGGCCATCAGAATCGAACCTGGCACCTACAAGTATGCTAGTTTCGACCATCACTTGGCAATACCCACATCTGCCTCCCATGGGATTCGAACCTAGCTCCTCCAAAGAGAAAGCCGGTTCTACCACCACTGGGCTACACATGTGGGATACTCCATCAGTCTAATAGTTGCAAAACACAAGCAATTAAGCATGCTTCATGGTTCAAAAAATAGGAAGATGAATTGAGGAAGAAGAATGACACCATTTCCAAAAGTTCAACAAACCCTGAATCTCATGCTCATGATATAAAGCTTTTTGCAATTTGGTATTTTTAAATATATTATTTATTGGTATTTTTTGTTTTGTGAGTTTATTTTACTCTTCATGGCTTGTTGTATCTAGAAGAGAAATTGGTTGCCGTTTTCGAGAGTTTGATCAAACTATTGATCAGAATGTATCATATATAATAAATTTGCCTTCAAAGTGTTAGACGTCAAATAAATATTTTGATGGGTAAATAAACATCTAGATTTGATAGTAAACTTGTCATTTCAATGTCAAATACGAGTAATCAATCTTTATTCTATGAAAATATTTGCTTTTGGTAATTATGAGCTACTCTGTTTGGCTTTTTTTTATTTCTCTAGATGTTATGCCTTGATTTAGCTTTAGTTTTCCTTGTTTACGTTTTTAAACGGTATGGTCTCATGTTTTGAAGTCCTTGTTGGGCTTATAACAACTTTTAAAATTAAATTAATTTTGTTTGACAAGTGTTTGCACGTCTCATCCTACTCAAAATTAGATAGAATTGTTTAGTTTTTCGAACCAACACTTTCTCCCTTGTAAATATTTCTACCTCATTTTTTTTTACAAAGAACAAAGAATAAACAAATCCAAAATCAAAATAAGAGCGGACATAAAAAAACTAAATAGAATAAGGGAACATGTGCATACTCAATTGTTTTTAGTATATTTGGATTTTTTAATATTGTTATTATTTTTATTTTTTTGGTGATTTTTGGGTGGCATTATGCAATTTCTTTGGGAAGCTGACTTTACTAAAAAAAAGCATATTAGTAGAAGGAGGATTATTGTGTTACCCAATCGCGATTCTTGCAATTGCAATGCGGATGGCTTTGAGCTTGGTGGTAGTCTTGGGAAGTCGGTCAATTCTCAACTTAGAGATGACAAGAAGATTGGAGCATTGTTTAATCAAGTTCATGACAAATGGAACACTGCTTAGAGAACTATAAGGGTTTTTTTATTTAATTTTAACTTAAGTTATTAGATGAATAATATGCCAATATTTTAAACAAGTGACCTATTCATGCTTCATAATCTTCATAATGTATGAACTTTTGTATGATCTTCGTAGTGACATAAAAATTATGTTCACTTACATATTCTAATCATGTCAAAACATACCAAATCCCGCAATGAAGCGGTGGCTCAATATACTACAAAATTTGTTTGCTTTTGGTGTAGTTGTTATGAGAATTATCATGGGGAAAAGGATAAAAAAAAATAGAAGTATTACAATTGATAAGCACGTGGGTCAAAACTGAACTGAATCACCTTGTGAAACCCTTTGTAAAGAAGTATAGATCTAAAGAGACTAAACTAATAACAATCACAACACACCAGAACAAGAAATATAGCAACAAAACAGTGACAAAATCTATTATTAACCAACCCAGAAAAAGTACCCAACCAGAACCCTAGATTCTCAGCAAAACACTGAGAATCAAATAATGAGTACAATACAAAGATCCACTGCTGATTGATAAGATCAGCAGTTGATCTTGATAATCAGAAACAATACAAACTTACAAGACAAAGACAGCAAGAGACGATACAGACCCAAGGGTTTACTCCAGAGAAACTCTAACAAAACAAAGAGAAAAAGAAAAAATAATGACACGAATAATAATAATAAGCTGATCGTAAAGTTTATATAGTCAGGTGCACGATCCGTGTGATCAACCATCAGAGCCGTTAATCTTCCCAAGAAATGATCTCAACCGTTCACAACAAACACACTTAATACGTCCACTTTTCCACTGGGCCAAACGTTGGGCCAAGATAAGCGAGCTCACAAATAAGCCCAACAACCTGAAATAAGCCCATACACAAGTCCAAGACATAATAATATTATTACACTAGCCCAATTAGGTGTTTGAATTATAAACAAATATTCTTTTTAACACCCTTAAAATCTAAATGTACTCCCGTTGCATCGTACGGGCAACCTACTAATATTGTTAAAAAAATATTTTAAAGTATTTACTATTTAGTCAATCTAACAATTAATATAAAGCTGACAAGCATTTTTGTGGATGAAAGGAGGCAACGTTTATTTGATGAAGCCCTTGTTGGCGTTTATGTATATATGAGACATTTAAAAAGCAACTTGTGGCATTTGATTGATTTTCACAATGATAAGATCGTACTAATTCTCCTAGCTATCATCAGATCGAGTTCGTGGACCTTTTCTTTTCTTTTCTTTTACGTACGTAGTATTAATTATCTAGTCGATCTTCTTACGTACTGCAGGTGATCGATTAATTATGTTTGTACGCGACAACATATATATTTTCATACAATGACAACGTAGTAACTTATATTTTAGGACAATGACTTGGTAAGTCTAAAATTAAGAAATTAAGAGAAACATAGATTTTGGAGTTTCTTTAAATTGTTTATATGGTATATATAAATATATCTTCATCTAAAAGCGTACCATGTACATTATGGTGGAAGTTCCTACTTATATATAATATAATCGATTGATCTATATATTAATTGTATTATATATTTAATTACATTCAAAATCGATCTGTTACAAAATATTATTCGTAGTACTAGTCTTATGCAAAAGACCCAGTTGCAACATGTCAAATAAAAAATACCGGCCTAGCTTCAACCAAAGTGTAGGTTTAGAATATGTGTGTCTTCGATTAGTTGATTACAAGTAGCTACAACTCTCAGAAAGACTGGATTGCAGACCCTGCAGGCTAAAAGGAGCGGTTAACCAAGTCGCCAAGGTCTCCATGACACAACTGCAGCTGCTCATCATCATCTCATACAAATATTTCTTCAAGTAACCACCACGATCAGCTTTGTCATCACCACAAGCTGAGGTAGGGGTTCTACAGAGTGGGCACTTTGGATGGTCTTTTAACCATGCTTCTACACACTCCACATGAAACCCATGTCCGCACCTTTCTAGCATCGCATGTCTTTCTCCCAAACCCACTTCTGACAAGCACACGATGCATGAGTCCACTCCAGCACCAACCTCCTTCACCGTCATGTTGTTGTCATCACCGATGCCCACCTTGTCTAACCAAGACTTGATTGGTGTCGTTATGGAGTCCACCAAGCCTGCAATCATGATCATCATCATCATCGTCATGATCAACTTATTTATTGTTAAAATCTTTGTGTTTGGTGGCACTGATCGAATGGGCCAAGTTTATGTATAGGCCCTTCCTTGTTGGCTGTTAAGTCGAAATTAAATTAATAAGTTAGTTAGGTATCTATTTAGAAGGAAAGAAGGCATTTAATTTAATAAAAGGAAGGCGTGCTTGCTACATATATGTTATTTCCAAATGAGTTTGCTATAGCCTATAGGTAGGCCATTAGTCATTAATCACCCTTCACTTTCTGATGCTTATGTTCTTCTAACATAACATATTAATTAGTCGGTTATTGGATCGAGATAGTTTGAAAATGAAATTTCTTTTGGAACGTGATGCGTTTGATTTTAGGATGGTACGTTAGGTTGTGAGGCGTCTTCAGGTAACTTAATCGGATTCATTAATTGTTGCGTGTTGTAATTCACATAGACCGTCGCAATTGGGTGCCGAAGAAGATATTACCATCGCGTTGCCACTTCGAATGATGACCTCCTGATCAAATTGCAAGACAAACACTGCCATCCTCATCATGGAAGAAAGGTCATTCTGCGACCATCCCTCGACTTAGAAAAGTACAAGTAGCAATGAGAGTAGCCGTGTGTGTATGAATTAGCGTGTTACCTCATGACTATATATTTACAATGGAAAATTAGGGGTTGATGTCACTATCACGTGATGTGGGCTCGACTTAATGTCCTGCCCATTTAATGGGACATTGCAAATTGATGGGAACTAACATTCATTTTGTCTTGCAAATTATCAATCGACTCTTTAGCCAATGCTACTAAATCAAGTTCTATTTCTCAACCGTTAACAAGAAGACCAGGGCCGGCTCAATGATTTTTGTGGCCTAAAGCGAAATCTAAAATGGGGGCCTTGGTAAAACTTTTTATTGCTTTACTTACGAATTAATCAAGATGGTATAAGTGTATAACTAATAATTGATAAATGCTACAAACCTTCACCTTGAATAAACTATGACAACAACTGTTATAAGTTGTTGTGAACAGACGAAACTGATCAGATTTTTGAAACCTTATGCAAAGAATAGAAAAGATTAAATTTAAAAACATCAAACCGAGAGCATATAAACAATTTTTTTTATAAATGTTGGGTATATTAAACTCATTATTAACGCAACACAAATTCATAAACTGAAGAAACAATAAGTATACCGGAGATTATCACTAATCACCGGGTGGTTAATACTTACGTGACTACAAATACTATCATTTACCCAAACCTTCGGTTCAACCCGGGAGTAGAAACTATATGTGAGTGTGTGTGTGGTAAATGTGAGAACACAAAGATATAAGTGGTTCGGCCGAGTTCGACCTACGTCCACTCTGAAGAGCCGGTTATCTTATTACTTTGGAGAGTACAAAGTGGTACAAATGAACCTAGCTCTATGGTACAAGTGAGTATTTTCGGATCCCTTGAAAAGGAGTTGAAGTCTTCCATTTATAGGAGAGATCGTGGGCCTGGTGAGAAAGCCCACGAAGAGCATGTCTGATCTGGGCTTATTCTTGGGCCCAAGGTAGTTGGCCCAAGAAAATGGCGAGAAAGTCCAAGTCCTGTGGCTGACGTCACAGGAATGTTGGCCTGCCCTGCAAAGCAGACACGTGGCGCCTTCTGGTTGGACGTCGGCAGTATTTACCTGCTACAGTATGGTTGACTTACCTGCTGCCGTCTGACGTGACGTCTGTCAGCAGGTAAGCATGTCTGCTGGCTACTGTAGGCAACAATATGAGGAAGCATGGAAGCAGTCAAGTCACTATTCCTGTCAGCAGCCGTTGAGCTAACTATGCCACGTGTCGCCGTCTGATTGGCGCATGCTCTGTCCTAGATCCTGCTGAATCTTCTTTGCCCGTGCTGTTCCGTGCCTCGTACCAAAAGCTGTCTAAGGATATTCCGTGCGTGGGCGCACGCGCGTCTGTCTTTATGGGGTGATGGTGTGAGTTGGATCACATATTTAATGGTTCTGAGTTGTGAGGTTATTCCCACTACTTGGTTCCGCCTCTTGGTTCCGTGGGTGGCGGAGCTGGTTGGCGTCAAGATTGCTGAAGAGAGGGATATGGATGCCGCCTCCGTCAGGATTAGGCTCCCTATCCCTTCAAGTTCCCCTAGTCTAGGGCTTCTCTTGCTCTCGAATGAAGAGAAGGTGGGGCGCTAGACTGAATAAAAGTGAGTCGCGGATGACAGCTCATTTGCTTGGCATGAGTTTGTCCTGATAACTGGCGGGGAACGTCTTTACTGTTTTACGTCGAGTTATCACTGGAGAAGACGTGTTCCGCCCTGGCTTGAGAAGGAGTTGGGCGAAGAACGTCTTTTACTGTTCAACGTCAAGTTGTCGCTGGAAAAGACGTGTTCACTATGACCTGAGAAGGGGCTGTGAGGAGAACGTCTTTTACTGTTTTACGTCAAGTTATCGCTGGAGAAGACATGTTCCGCCCTGGCCTGAGAAGGAGTTGGGCGGAGAACGTCTTTTACTGTTCAACTTCAAGTTGTCGCTGGAAAAGAAGTATTCCGCTGTGACCTGAGAAGGAGTTGTGCGGAGAACGTCTTTTACTGTTTTACGTCAAGTTATCGCTGGAGAAGACGTGTTCCGCCATGGCCTGAGAAGGAGTTGGGCAGGGAACCTCTTCTATGTTTGACGTGGATTTGCACCAGTGCGAACGTTGTAGTAGTAAATGCTGATATTATTAATGCGGCTCCAGAGTTGTAATAAATTTTGGATGATTGGAATTGAATGCGTCCTTAATGATTTGAAATTAATGCGCGTATAATTCGAGTGAGCTTTTACTTCGAAGGGAAGTTTTAACGTTGAAGACGTGTCAGACGCCTGTCTAACACGTTGAGTGTGGTCTGTCACCTCAGAGTGGTGCAGTTACCAATATTTCGTCTGGTGTCAGGCGCGTGGACTGACACACGTTCCACTTGGTGAATGGATGATCCGGATTGTACCACGTGTTGGATGGCATGCGGGGAGTGTCAGGCGCGTGGGTTGGCACACTATTGAATTCTTGAAAATGTGAGATCTGGCGACATGTGTCGTGCATCTGGAGGGACGCCAGCTGTGAAGCAGAGACACGCGCTAACGCTAGTGTGGGCCGTCCGATGACACATACAACACATGTCATGATCTGCTGCCTCCATTTGAAAAAGGATGACGGTTGCTTTTCCCAAGTGGGTCCCACTGCAATTAATGCGGTGGGTATATAAACCCTTGGAGGCCTTCTTGAAGCAGTTACACTCTCAAAATCTCTTCATTCACTCTCACGTTTCTCTTTTCATCTTCAAGTTTTCCGTTGAAGTTTCCGATCAATCTTCATAGATTCCGACGTCCGACTTGCATTTTCCGGCGAATCTTAAAGATTTGTTGTTGAAACTTCAAGTTTTCCGACGAAGATTCATCTTTTTCCCAGTTTTTCTTCATCCTTTCATTAAAAGATGTCTGAAGCTTCGACCGGTGTCTCACCATCCGATGAAGCACGTAACAAGGCTCCGGTGACGGAGGAGGAGGAGCCGGTGGTCCAGGGGGGCAAGATTAAAGAGAGGAAGTTGATGACCAACACTCCCTGTCATTGGACCCCTGCTGCTTTTGCAGAATTCTGCAGAGCATATGAGATTTTTCCGGAGTGGGAACCGGAATTGCCTTCTCCGACGCAGACTGTGCTAACGCCCACCGACGGGAAGATAGCGTTGTATGGGTCCCTTTTTACTCAATGTGGGTTCTGCATTCCTTGCACCCGTTTCCAGTTGGATACTCTTATTGAGTATGGCGTAGCGGTGCTGCAGATGAGTGCTTTTGGCATGTTGCGGCTTGTTCACTTTGAAGCCTCATGCCGCACTTTGGACATTGAACCAACAATTGACCTGTTCAATGTCTTCCAACGAGGTGATGAAGGGTTACAAGAATGAGCCCTGGTTTGTGCAGTTGACATCCAACGCCATGAAGTTGGAGTTCAAGGCTCTTACAGAAAGCATCTTTTTGTTGCTGGGTACCAGCCTCGTGGGAATTCGTGCTGGGAAGGAGCCCTACATAGTGGATGAGAGTAAGTGTTCATTTCTACTTGTTTTGTTTAACATTTTGCCGCTTTAGATTATTGACTGGCGTGGTTATCTGCAAACTTGAGCAAGTTTGAATTTTACGCCGCCCGGGAAGAGAAAGGGCATAAAGTGGAGGCGTTTGGCGGAAGGGCAGGTCTCTGTGTTGGAGGCCTTTGTGGGAAATTTTTATTATCCCAACTTGAAGAATCCTCCCCAGCACTTCTATGCCACTGGTGAGCCTTCGCCTTCCGGGTTTTTAAGTACGTCTGGCGGTGAGTCCACTGACTCGTCAGTGGAAGTGGTTCAGCCGCCGAAAGCTTCTAGGGGCGTGGGTGATGGAAACACGCCCCACGAAGGCATGATTATTCTTCGAAGAAAGTGTTGGCCCATTCTGGTTCTGAGTCTTCTAATGCAGGGGGCGAATATGTCAAGAATCAGCATAAGAGAAAGGATGGGCCGCCGTCGGGCGATGAGGATGAGGATGATTCCTCCAAGTTGAAGACCTGGAAGAGGAACCGCACCGGGGTGTTCTCTCGCGGTGAAGGTGCTGGTAAAGGTGTTGTTGGGAGCACTGGTGGCTCCACGGGCAGTGATGGGAGCGCTGGCGGCTCCAAGGATGCAGAGGGGGGCAGTGCAGGCCCGAAGGATAGTGAAAGTGGTGAGTCCCCCGGCAAGAGTACTGCGCCGCAGGAGTAAGGGGCCCCAGTATTTTCTGTAAATATTGGCGCTCCTCCTGTGCGCCAACCACTTTTTCAAAAAATTGTGAAGAAAAAGCCTGGTATGTATTCTTCCTTTCTTTCTCCTCTTTGTACGTTTGTCTTTCATGCGATTTTCTAAGTGTTGTGCGCTTTTCAGTGGCCGCGCCCAAGGTGACTCCTTTTCCATCGACCCTACTCCTACCGCCGAGCAAGTTGCTGAGGCGGCTAAGAGGGAAGAGGAGCGGTTTTGAAAGGAGAAGAAGGAAGCAGAGAAGAAAGTTGTTTCCGATGAGGCCCTTAAAAAGGTTGAGGCAGAAAAGGCGGAACAAACTCGCCTTGCTCAAGAGAAGGCAGAAAAGAAGAAGGCCGCGGAGGCAGAAATGGAGCGTCTCCGTTTGCAGGAGCAAAATTTCCTGGCGGAGAAGGCTCGCCTCGCCCATAAGAGGGAGGAGAAGGAGATGGTTGAAGCGGAGTCCCGAGCACGGGCCCATGAAGCTTCTGTTTTTTGGAAGACCACCTCGGCGGGAGGCGCCGGGAACGGTATCTGGGAGGTTGGTCGGACAAGGCGTCATCTGGCGTCCCTACTGGGCGGTCAGGGAGAACACTTTATTCTCCAACTCTTTGGCCGCCGAAGAGTTCGTATCTTGGGCGGTGCCCCCATAAGAAAGGGAGTATCAGGACAGCTTGAGTCCTCCTGACTTGATTGCAAGCATGTGTGTAAATCAGGCGACTCAGCTATCCCTGATGGACTCGTTAAGACGGCGCGATGCCGCTATGCACCAGGTGTAACGTCCCGTTACTTTCTAGAATATTAAAGCGATATTAATAATAATAAAATATATAATTCGCATAACGATCTTAATCTATTAACGATATTATCTCATCAACAAGAGATATGTTTCTATTCGTTAGTGAGTTAAATCATTTAAATACGCTATTACCATATCAGAAAATAATAATAACTTGTTACAAGTAATAACGTACCAAATAAATGACGTGTAGCAAATTCTTATAAATCTTAAACGCGAGGATGAATATATATAGTTAAAGTTAATTTATGGTCCAACCACTCGTCTTAAGTCGGTCTATATATATATATATATATATATAAAATTTAACAAAATAACTATTTTAGTGGTTAAGTAAGTAATGTATTTTAAACGAGACCAAGTCGGTAACTGACTCGTATACGCGGTACCCAACCACTTAACCCACACAACAACCGTAACTATTTAATCACCTCATCTTTTTCCACCGCCTATCAGACCAGCTAGCCGGCCAATTTGTACAATTTAACAATTATTCATATGGATTGTATACAGTCATGATAAAATATAAACATTCTTTAGGATTACGAATAAGCTTTGAAAAATACATGCATTATAATGAAAATAAATAGACAATAATGCTACGAACTGCTTGACTTTTCATAATTATAATTTAAAAGTCTTATAATGAACCAAAGGAGAGTTTTGTCAAAACCTAAAAGTTCATGGACCATTCTTGCCCTCCCACCAAATTACAAATCATCTTCCCTCCCCTTTACCCGTTGTCTTCTATTAACACAACAGTATCAACCAATTAATTTAGTCAATCAATTAGAACATTCTACTTTTATTGATAGTCAAAGTTGTTGTATATTCCATATATAGCTCTCAATCATTGGTTGTAATTGTGCTTCTAGCCTCTATATATGTATTCGTAAATCATGTGAATAAATCAAGCTTTTCAATATCAAACTTATTACTCCAAACTCTGTATTCATATCTCGTCACCTCCGACAATTTCGCCGTTCCAACAGGGATAAACAAACAATCAAAGTTGACCATATTCCATCAACCTCCAATCATTCCTAAACTAATCGACGCGCCTTTGACCATTTAGTCACCAATCACGATCAATAGTCACGGGTTTTAAACCAAATTAATTCAAGCATAATGTGTATAAATTTAGCTCTTGAACCAATTTCGGTTCCTTACCCATGCTTTTGCTCCTATAAATCCTATTCTAAGTGTTTCTCCTACTCCGCTGGAGCTTCCCGGTAAAGTTCGGGTTCCGTCAAACACCAATCACTCAAAATCTCCTCCAACCAAGTAAGCTTTCTGGTGCTTTTCGCTCGCCGCGAAAGTCCTACTGCTTCGACCATGCCACCACTCCATCCTATGGAACATCACCATAACCGCCGCCGTTTGCCGCCCAAGCCATCTCTAATTAATCACACATCATCAACCTAAAAATATTCCAGACACTATCCGCATCCTACGTCTTCCGCACTTGCAACGGTCATCGTGGCCTTGTAATATACTGCGACGCAAAGTCCAACCGTACCAGCCAACCCTTGTCACCAATCACCGCATCACCTCTATTCCGTCTAAAACCTCCGGTTCTACCATCACCAGCATACCCCGCTATTGTCGTGTTTCGGTTACCGCAATGTTACCGGCTAACCACGAGATTTCTATTGGTTTTTCGATCTCATCGCATTCGGCGACCAAGGTATATATTTTAGTAAAAATTAAAAATTAGATATCCGAAATTTGGTTGGTTTCGATAACTCTGGCGACAATGGACCTATTATGATGTTTTTATTTGCTAATTTGAACATCAGTCTATTATGGTTCTTATCTGTTTGACTCATGTATGGTAAACTAATAATAATAATAATATTAATATTAATAATAATGAAATAAAAGAAATATCAAACCTCCTAGACTTTGGTTAGAACCCATTCTTTTCTTTTGCACTTTTGACATGGCGATCTTCTTGTTAGATGAGTTCACGGATAATCTACTAAGGTTTTATTCACTACGCACTTTCACAGTTTATATTTTATCTAAATTGGATGGATAGCTTCAAGCCACTTTTGAAGCATGTTTAGACATAATTTTTTTTCAAATAAGTTGATAATAAAACGTTATGTATTTTACACGACATTTTTGTATAATTATAGTGTCATTGTGCTAATAAAATTGTGGGTTCAAAACAATTTGTTTCTTTCTTTCATGTTTTTACGAAATGGATATGATTATATATAGTACAACTTTTAATTCATTTTCATTTTTTTAAAAGATAAGTCCGTGCGCCAAGAAATCGATTAATCAACCAATCATATAGCGAGTTATGTTAGTAAAAAATTTAATGACGAAAATATAGGTTCAAGCAAAAAAATTCTTTGATTCTCACCAGATTCTTGCAAGTTTCTCAACACAATCCAGGTGAGTTTTACATAGCCCCTTTTCTATTTATCACCGTTTTTGGGGTGAAACATGTTACAACATCATATATGCAATTCAATCATCAATGTGTCTATGTGTTTTTCTATGTTGCATTATGTCTTGAACATGACTAGGGTAAGCACAATTCTAGCATAATCATTAACATTGATCAGCCGACGGTATACATTGATAGATCTATTGGACTGACAATCCCACCCGGATACGTGCCTCCTACAAAGGTAGCGTGGGTGTTTGTTATCGCATAACATATTCGAGTGAACCATGAGCGTATGGGATGTACCACATTATAACAGTCACAAGGGTTGATTATGCACTCGATTTACTTCTAGTATGTTTTCACATATGGACTAGACTTGCCATGACACTTGAATTGCACAACATTTTTATTCGATTATCAAAACTATGTAATTCTCACCAACTTTTGTTGACCCAAAATATTTTCAAACTTAACATGTTTCAGGTTATGACTTATTCGAAGATTAGAGTTAATGCTTGAAGATGCGTAGCTAGTATTTTTCATTTTGATGTACAAATTTTTAGAACAATTGTATGTAGTTCATTTAAATCATTTATTGAAACTTATTATTTACCATGTGCTACTGAACAATCATCAATACGTGACACCCCGATGTTTCCGCCATCGGTTGGGGTGTTACAGATTGGTATCAGAGCCTTGGTTATAGGGAATTAGGTTATTAGAAAAATAATCTAGTCTATAACCCTAGGACATTAACCAGTACTTGCTTCCTTTATTTGCAACTCTACCTATTCTTTATCTCTATCCTTATCCACCCCCCTCATTAAATTCTAAGCTTTGAATCTCATAACCTTTACAATTCAAATCCATTTCATTTCTTATATAATCTACTAATCATCCTAAATTTCATGATCATTTGTGAGTTTCACAATCATACTTCGCCTTACAATATTTCCCACATGTTTGATTATTTTCAACATCCGACCCAAATCATATGGTTTCCTTTACAACATATTCCCTATCTCTAACCTATTACTGTTGGTGTTTTCTTGCCAAATCTATTTTGAACCACCTCTACATTTTTATTTATCTTATTGAAAGTACCTCAACCATAAAATTTTGTCTTGCCCAAAATTTTAAAAGTCCTTGTTTAAATTATAATCCCATAAAACTGTGTATAGGAGATACCTTTGCATCAACACTAAAGAGTACTGAATTTTATCAAACTTTCATCACCTGGGAATTTCACAAACTATAGTAAATAAACATTTAGTCAAAGAGTCTTTTATTTCCACATACCTATTTTTCTAAATTTCAAATGTTTATGTAACAATATATTGGTGTAACAAACGATTTTCTATAAAAAAAATCACTTAATAGAACTTTGATCTTCAAAACCTAATGTTGTGTTTAAAATCTCCAACTAACTGGAATATTTTAATCAAAGCTCACTTAGTTTGTACTATTTAACGACTTTTGCTTTATGTACAAAACAAATTTTGAAAATAAAATCTTCCCATCCATAGGAACAATATTTAGTCTTTAAATTCTCCATCGACACTTACTCATTTTCAACTTATTCAAATTTTTACAATATTTGGCATATACCACAATCATGTTTTCTAATACACTTGATTCTGAACTTTGATTCAAACCTCACGATTTACACTGATACATAATCTCCTCACTTGTGCCTCTTTGAAAAATCCTATAAAATAAACTCTATATTAACTACCTCCATGTTCACTATCTTTCATAACCTTGATGATACTTTGAGTTCTTCATCATCCTCTCAAAAACTAAATTCGTAACCTTTACCTTTTTTTGAACATGAACTTGATCCTCATGATAACCCAAATATTGAAAACTTGATTGTTTGTTGCATCAAACTTGATTCTTAGTGATACATGGGGATTTAATTATCAGTATCATCTTTAACGTCTGATTATTTGTGATACTTGTAAACTATATGCTATACTTGATACGTGAGGCATTTACAAACTTGCTTACATGTATGTATTATCAATTTGCAACTTATGTGTTAAACCAAAAACAATTGTTACCCTTAATCAAACAACTGGTAGAGGATGAAGTACTTGCTCAACAGTTAGTAGAGTACCTAATAACCTGCTCAACGATTGGTAGAGGTCATCATGCCTGCTCAACAGTCGGTAGAGGTTCTAATAACCTGCTCAACGACTGGTAGAGGCTATCGCACCTGCTCAACAATCGGTAGAGGTTCCTACTCACTGACTGGTAGAAGTCTTTTTCCTGCTCAACAGTTGGACTCATTTTTGGATACATTGTGCACTTTCCTTAAATTTAACTATGAGAACATACAATTTGATACAAAGATTCATTAAACCCATTGATACAGAAACGTAGTCGCAAGGTTGTTGAGCATTATTATACATGTGTGCATAGTTTAGAGTCATAGAAGGACACAAAACCCTAATGTAAGGTAAATTGATGATTGCGGTCCGGAACGTAATCATGAATTTACAGGTACGTTGAGGTGGTGTGAAATTCTACTAGGATTGTTCGTAGATACTCGGTACAAATTCAAAATACCAAAGGTGTGGTAGGGGTAGCTGTGGTACACCATATATATATAAACACTAATGGTGTATCGAAGACGTGACTGAGGGTCGGACCAAGGACCAACTCTAGCCAACCTGATAATTACAGTATGCCCTACCCTAAGTCTAGGTGTATTTAATCATATCATTTACAACACAACTAAAACACTCTTCATATTACACAAGAGCTTGTCACTCACCTAAGCTTAGCAAAGCAAGCTAAAACCTCTATATTTTCATTTTTCCTGGGGTTCACAAAAGTACCTAACAATTTGTTCCAAATAAATTTCGAGACGAAATTTTCTAAAGTAGGGGAGACTGTAACGTCCCGTTACTTTCTAGAATATTAAAGCGATATTAATAATAATAAAATATATAATTCGCATAACGATCTTAATCTATTAACGATATTATCTCATCAACAAGAGATATGTTTCTATTCGTTAGTGAGTTAAATCATTTAAATACGCTATTACCATATCAGAAAATAATAATAACTTGTTACAAGTAATAACGTACCAAATAAATGACGTGTAGCAAATTCTTATAAATCTTAAACGCGAGGATGAATATATATAGTTAAAGTTAATTTATGGTCCAACCACTCGTCTTAAGTCGGTCTATATATATATATATATATATATATATATATATATATATATAAAAAAATTAACAAAATAACTATTTTAGTGGTTAAGTAAGTAATGTATTTTAAACGAGACCGAGTCGGTAACTGACTCGTATACGCGGTACCCAACCACTTAACCCACACAACAACCGTAACTATTTAATCACCTCATCTTTTTCCACCGCCTATCAGACCAGCTAGCCGGCCAATTTGTACAATTTAACAATTATTCATATGGATTGTATACAGTCATGATAAAATATAAACATTCTTTAGGATTACGAATAAGCTTTGAAAAATACATGCATTATAATGAAAATAAATAGACAATAATGCTACGAACTGCTTGACTTTTCATAATTATAATTTAAAAGTCTTATAATGAACCAAAGGAGAGTTTTGTCAAAACCTAAAAGTTCATGGACCATTCTTGCCCTCCCACCAAATTACAAATCATCTTCCCTCCCCTTTACCCGTTGTCTTCTATTAACACAACAGTATCAACCAATTAATTTAGTCAATCAATTAGAACATTCTACTTTTATTGATAGTCAAAGTTGTTGTATATTCCATATATAGCTCTCAATCATTGGTTGTAATTGTGCTTCTAGCCTCTATATATGTATTCGTAAATCATGTGAATAAATCAAGCTTTTCAATATCAAACTTATTACTCCAAACTCTGTATTCATATCTCGTCACCTCCGACAATTTCGCCGTTCCAACAGGGATAAACAAACAATCAAAGTTGACCATATTCCATCAACCTCCAATCATTCCTAAACTAATCGACGCGCCTTTGACCATTTAGTCACCAATCACGATCAATAGTCACGGGTTTTAAACCAAATTAATTCAAGCATAATGTGTATAAATTTAGCTCTTGAACCAATTTCGGTTCCTTACCCATGCTTTTGCTCCTATAAATCCTATTCTAAGTGTTTCTCCTACTCCGCTGGAGCTTCCCGGTAAAGTTCGGGTTCCGTCAAACACCAATCACTCAAAATCTCCTCCAACCAAGTAAGCTTTCTGGTGCTTTTCGCTCGCCGCGAAAGTCCTACTGCTTCGACCATGCCACCACTCCATCCTATGGAACATCACCATAACCGCCGCCGTTTGCCGCCCAAGCCATCTCTAATTAATCACACATCATCAACCTAAAAATATTCCAGACACTATCCGCATCCTACGTCTTCCGCACTTGCAACGGTCATCGTGGCCTTGTAATATACTGCGACGCAAAGTCCAACCGTACCAGCCAACCCTTGTCACCAATCACCGCATCACCTCTATTCCGTCTAAAACCTCCGGTTCTACCATCACCAGCATACCCCGCTATTGTCGTGTTTCGGTTACCGCAATGTTACCGGCTAACCACGAGATTTCTATTGGTTTTTCGATCTCATCGCATTCGGCGACCAAGGTATATATTTTAGTAAAAATTAAAAATTAGATATCCGAAATTTGGTTGGTTTCGATAACTCTGGCGACAATGGACCTATTATGATGTTTTTATTTGCTAATTTGAACATCAGTCTATTATGGTTCTTACCTGTTTGACTCATGTATGGTAAACTAATAATAATAATAATATTAATATTAATAATAATGAAATAAAAGAAATATCAAACCTCCTAGACTTTGGTTAGAACCCATTCTTTTCTTTTGCACTTTTGACATGGCGATCTTCTTGTTAGATGAGTTCACGGATAATCTACTAAGGTTTTATTCACTACGCACTTTCACAGTTTATATTTTATCTAAATTGGATGGATAGCTTCAAGCCACTTTTGAAGCATGTTTAGACATAATTTTTTTTCAAATAAGTTGATAATAAAACGTTATGTATTTTACACGACATTTTTGTATAATTATAGTGTCATTGTGCTAATAAAATTGTGGGTTCAAAACAATTTGTTTCTTTCTTTCATGTTTTTACGAAATGGATATGATTATATATAGTACAACTTTTAATTCATTTTCATTTTTTTAAAAGATAAGTCCGTGCGCCAAGAAATCGATTAATCAACCAATCATATAGCGAGTTATGTTAGTAAAAAATTTAATGACGAAAATATAGGTTCAAGCAAAAAAATTCTTTGATTCTCACCAGATTCTTGCAAGTTTCTCAACACAATCCAGGTGAGTTTTACATAGCCCCTTTTCTATTTATCACCGTTTTTGGGGTGAAACATGTTACAACATCATATATGCAATTCAATCATCAATGTGTCTATGTGTTTTTCTATGTTGCATTATGTCTTGAACATGACTAGGGTAAGCACAATTCTAGCATAATCATTAACATTGATCAGCCGACGGTATACATTGATAGATCTATTGGACTGACAATCCCACCCGGATACGTGCCTCCTACAAAGGTAGCGTGGGTGTTTGTTATCGCATAACATATTCGAGTGAACCATGAGCGTATGGGATGTACCACATTATAACAGTCACAAGGGTTGATTATGCACTCGATTTACTTCTAGTATGTTTTCACATATGGACTAGACTTGGCATGACACTTGAATTGCACAACATTTTTATTCGATTATCAAAACTATGTAATTCTCACCAACTTTTGTTGACCCAAAATATTTTCAAACTTAACATGTTTCAGGTTATGACTTATTCGAAGATTAGAGTTAATGCTTGAAGATGCGTAGCTAGTATTTTTCATTTTGATGTACAAATTTTTAGAACAATTGTATGTAGTTCATTTAAATCATTTATTGAAACTTATTATTTACCATGTGCTACTGAACAATCATCAATACGTGACACCCCGATGTTTCCGCCATCGGTTGGGGTGTTACACCGGGACATCGCTCGCCTTAAAACTGAGAAGGCTGCCCTCGCCGAGAAGAAGGCGACTTTCAAGTCTAAAGTTGATGAGTATCGTCGCCGTGCTCACAAGGCAGAAGATCAAGTTAAAAAACTTGAAGATGACGCAGCGGCGGATAAGAGGCGGTGGACGGAGTCCTGTCACCGCACCAATGAAGAAACGAGGCAGCTGAAGGAGCACCTCCAACAGGTGAAGGAAGAAAACAGGACAGATGTGCCCAAGCTGGAGTAGAAGTGTAAGGCCCTCTCTGAAAGGACCGCCAAATACGTTGAGATGCGCAAGGAGCAATGAGCTAGACTCTAAAGATGCTGACCTTGTGACTGCTACTGAACGCATCTCTACTTTGGAGAAAGAGAGGACCGAAATCATTAAAGTGAAAGAGGATCTGGAGCGGGAGTTGGGCTCGATGGAGGAGGCTCGTGATGCGGCTACGAAGTAGGCTGAGAATGCCAAGAAACTTCTGGATGAGTCCGCCTCCGTTCAGGAGAGGATGCAGGAGTCACTCCGCTGGTTGATGACCAGCGGAATTGAAGGGGTAAGCCTTTGTCATGGTGTTTGTTTTATCCTCCTTTTATTTGTCAAAGTTTCTAACTGTTGTCCCGCCTATGCAGATCTTCAAGCGCTTCTGGCAAGAGCCTAAGCTCGGTGACCAGGTTGCCGCCATAGCTGCTGCCGCACATGCAAATGGGTATAGCGAAGGCTATGAAGATGGCTTCTTGCATGCTCCTGATAATGGGCGTATTATCGACGCGGGGCACAATGGCAAATCCCTGGAGGATGAATACAAGGCGAAACTCGCCAAATTTGAGAATATTGAGTTTCCCATCCTTCAGGTAGTGGCGGACTGTAACCGGAATGCTGACCCTCCCGCTGCCCTAAAATACTTCATAGAGAAGTCTGACAAGTTGGGCAGGCAAGCGGAGAAAGAGCGTCTGGAGAAGGACGACAGAAGATCACAGGTGAAGGGTTTTTAGAGACCCAGCCCGACACCGAGGAGCAGCTGGTAGACTTCAGCGACTCCGACGATTAGGCGCTTGTTGTAGTTTTCTTTTTTATTAAACTTGTATGCGCCTGTAAATAGTTTTTGGGTTTTTAATTCCCGGATGTTAATGAAAGCTTTTGTTTGTTATATCTTGTATTTTCTCGCACTAACCTCTGTTATACTTATTTAACCAAGTCGTCACCCGGTGTGTAAGTAGAAATTAGCGCGTGTGTTTAGCTGATTAGTCTGACGTTCAAGTGTTAAATACTTTTGCCTTAAAGACTATAGCACAACACAACTTGTGCCTTGAGTCCGACTAGCGTGCCTAAAGGGCCTTGTCTTGAAGACTTTTGTTCGCGCTGCGGGATAACGTGTGACCTTTTAAGTCCGACGTATTTTTAAACATGTCTAGAAGACTTAGGTTTAGCACGTATCCGCGGCGCGATGTTTACTTGTCGGACTTAAATATCGCGTCGCGGATACGTGCTAAACCTAAGTCTTCTAGACATGTTTAAAAACACGTCGGACTTTAAAGGTCACACGTTATCCCGCAGCGCGAACAAAAGTCTTCAAGACAAGGTCCTTTAGGCACGATAGTCGGACTCACGGCACAAGTTGTGTTGCGCTGTAGTATTCAAGGCAAAAGTATTTAACACTTGAACACTAGACTAATCAGCTAAACACACGTTACGACCATCACGTCGACCAGCCGTGTCTTTATTCTTATGACTCGTTTTTGGTGGAGAGTCATAAGTGAGGGCTTTGCCCTTCTTTTTAGAGTTTTTGAAGAGTTTTCGCTAATAGATAGCGACACTCTTGGCGTTCTGACGGAGGAGCCACTGATCTGGGTTCTCCTCAGAGTTCTCGTCACTGTCCTCGTCTGTGTCCACGTCACGTACCTCGAAGGCTGGCTTCTGGAAACGTGAAGTGGGTTGTTTGACGATAGTGCCTGGAGTGGTTTCGTTCCCGAGGAGTTGGACATCAACGTCCCCGGTTTTGCTAGTGACAAAAGTGTTAGGGTTGGGTTAAAAGATGAGAAAAGAGTTGTTCTAGCCGACGGATGGCGCCAATGAAGAAACAATAAGTATACCGGAGATTATCACTAATCACGGGTGGTTAATACTTACGTGACTACAAATACTATCCTTTACCCAAACCTCGGTTCAACCCGGGAGTAGAAGTATATGTGAGTGTGTGTGTGGTAAATGTGAGAACACAAAGATATAAGTGGTTCGGTCGAGTTCGACCTACGTTCACTGTGAAGAGCCGGTTATCTTATTACTTTGGAGAGTACGAAGTGTTACAAATGAACCTAGCTCTATGTTACAAGTGAGTATTTTTGGATCCCTTGATAAGGAGTTGAAGTCTTCTATTTATAGGAGAGATCATGGGCCTGGTGAGAAAACCCAAGGTAGTTGGCCCAAGAAAATGGCGGGAAAGTCCAAGTCTTGTGGCTGATGTCACAGGAATGTTGGCCTGCCCTGCAAAGCAGACACATGGCGCCTTCTGGTTGGACGTCGGCGGTATTCGCGTGCTACAGTATGGTTGACTTACCTGCTGCCGTCTAACGTGACGCCTGTCAGCAGGTAAGCATGTCTGCTGGCTACTGTAGGCGACAGTATGGAGGAAGCATGGAAGCAGTCAAGTCACTATTCCTGTCAGCAGCCGTTAAGCTAACTATGCCACGTGTCGCCGTCTGATTGGCGCATGCTCTGTCCCAGATCCTGCTGAATCTTCTTTGCCCGTGCTGTTCCGTACCTCGTACCAAAAGCTGTATAAGGATATTCCGCCCATGGGCACACATGCGTCTGTCCTTGTGGGGTGATGGTGTGAGTTGGATCACATATTTAATGGTTCTGAGTTGTGAGGTTATCCTCGCCACTTGATTTCACCTCTTGGGTGGCGGAGCTTGTTGGCGTCAGGTGGACGCCAGGTGTATCGCCGACGTAAAACGGGCGGGTGGACACCAGACGTTCCGCTGACGTTAAACGGGCGGATGGACGCTAGACGATCCGCTGATGTAAAACTGGCGGATGGACACCAGGCGATGCCGGGTTTAGTTGGGCGATGATATGGTATTTATGATGTTTTGATACTAATCCCTTTAGTAAAACAAACTCATATGATCATATCCAATCCTAAATCATGTCATTTCCAATTCCAAGTTATCAACAACTTTTTTCAGATCATATCGGCCAAAGTGGGACCTCTGGTGATCTTAATAAGTTTTTAAGGGGCACCTTATGGAGTCTGGTGGTTGCAAGAATAGATACAAATATGCGCACTATAGTAGATAAGATTCTTGAAGAGCTTCAAAACCAAATTAGAGTGAAATATCAATCAAACAACTAACAGAAAGGGCAGAGGTAGATCACAACATAGCAAGAAATAATCCCAGTTGGCGTGTAGAACATACAAACACAAAAGTCATACATAAGATTAACACTATTCTGAAGTCTTGCAATGTGTCCACATCTTTGTTAGTCTTGGTAACTGGTACTCCATTTGTGCCAATGCAACATGAAGATTTAATTTAAATATAAATTCATGATAAAACTTATGTATAACAAATAGTTTAAGCTACTAAATTCAAAAGCTTTTAATCTATTATATCAACATAAACAAAGAATCAAACAAAATCAGTACACTCTATAAACCAAAACCATATCATCACTTTCGGATACATTGAAAGTTAAACCCTGTAAATTGAAAATTAAACCCAATAAAGAATCAACCAAAATCAGTACACTATATAAACAAAAAATCAGAATCAAAGGTAGATAGAACTGTGGTGGAATGCTTTACCTCTCGTGTCTCCTCGATGCACTGAAGAAAATAATCTAAAGTGGAAAGTTGATCTGCGATGTGGATCTCTGAATAGGAGGCACACCTTAAAGAATAAGATAAGTGTGTAACCGATGAACGCTTCAATTGCAGGGGGTTTCAATTGAGTAGTCTAAGAATTGAAAGAGGGACGATTAGTATGGGCAAAGGGTAATGATGGTGTGCAATGAGTTGCATTATTAGTTTGTACAATTACTATCAAAAGTGGTACATAAGGGTATAAATAGGAGAAAGTGGGTAAAAATTTGGAGTTTACACACAAGTCTTTTAGGATGCCATCTTATATTTTCCAATTTGGACACATTTAGCCATCTCTCCCCCTTTATAATGTAGTAGAGATATGAATAATAAAAAGAAAAATAACAACTAATGACAAAAAGTGAATGAAATTTCTTACTGTTTTTCTTTTGTTGCAAACGTTTTTTGAATATATTCCAACAACCATCATCTGCAATAAATTAAAAACAATAATTATACAAACTATAATCACACAACTGATGAAAATCGCAAACAACGATGTCCTGAAAGATCCAGGACGATGGCTAGCGACGAAGCCGATAACCCGGGCAACCGACAACAACCGTAAAACAGTGATTTTTTTTTTTAAAAAAAAAGAGGAAAATCCACATATCTCAACATCACCAACGACCACCAAACGACACGACGAAACCAACGCCATGACAACCGCGAAGACAACCAACAGCCCATACGCTACCATAACCGGCCAACGACAGGCATGATATTGTATGTGTGAGATGTATAAAAAGAATATGGTCAACTAAAGAGGATGGAGAGAATGTATGTGTGTGTGATGTATAAAAGGAATATATGAATGGGGTGTGGATTAGTAATGAATAGGGAAAAACATGAGGATTAGGTATCCAGATGTCGTGAGGAGTGGATTAGGTATACATATGTCATGGAGGAGAGAGAGTATACAGATGTAGGTGCACACAATCTAGCCAGGTGTGGTGTCGAGAGAGAAGTTGTGTCAGATACTGAAATGACAGTTATACCCCCATAACATACATAAATTACGAGGCTATCATGAATCACCTGCAGACCTTATAAGAAGAAAAAAGAAACTAAAACATAGACAGAGGGAGTCGAACATGGGAAGAATGAATACAAACAAACCAATATGACCAACTGTACTGCAATCACAAGTGTTAAAGACATGAGAAAACAAAGCTAAAAGGATTCAAAACATGGAAAACACTATTCATAGAAGTTAGAAAATTAATATATAGGATAATTTCATTACATAAGTAATAAAGAAAAGGAATTAAAAAAATAATGATTACACGATCATCTAAGAAGCCTCTCCACTACACTCTTTTATGCTTGTTACCACATGGTAACATTTTTTTCTCGACGAAGTCCACATAACACATAATCTAAATACTGTTGGGGGTTCTAGGATTCATACACCCTGTGACATCACATTTGAGGAGTATGAAATCACATTTTGAGTATGTGGCAGCTTCCTGTTGGTCTGTGATGTGGGCCAGAGTGTATGAATCCTAACTACAAGGTGTATGGTTCCTAAATACCGTTGGATATATGTCATCTTCAACTAGAATTAATGCATTCCAAGAGATTGTATGTGTTGTCTTCCATATAATTAATAAATTTAAATTTTGAGATGCATTGAATATGACTAGTTTGTACTTGATAATGGTTGTAACGATACATCACATAATTTTTAGAAGCCAATTAAGTAATGTATGTTACATAACGAGTGGCGAACCCATTTTTTTCAATATGGTAGGTTTTGTCAGTGTTTTTGAATGTCTTTTAACTTGAAATCCGAATTTTTGGTTCAAGCCAAGTGAAGAAACACACATTCGACTATGGGGATGAGGTATAATGGTTCGAAAGGTGGGTTCAATCCAAATCCAGGCACTACAGGTTCTGAGTTAGGGAATATTATATTCCGAGTTGAGGGATAAACCTACAAAACAGAAGTAACACCGTGAGCTCGTTACGAGAAGGATAGGTGGTGTAACACCCTAAACCGTTTTACAGAAGATATGCAGCGGAAAATAGGGATTAGAAAATTTCTTGCTTCATAGAACATTCTCAAATGTTTGAAACCATATCTAAGAGATATTTTTGGTGTTACATCTTTCATTGTTTCTTATTACATTCAACATGACACATCATTATTAGGTTACTTGACTGTGACCGCGTACAATCCGCTTCCTCGCTCGATCTCCATTCTTTCCTTACTTTATTAGGTAGACAAGACAACCTGCAATCATCACATAACATTTCGTTAGTTCATTAAGTGACTTCATGTAAATCAATCACAATGTGGAAATAACATCCAACAATACTCAATTATCCTGTTCAACGCCTTTTTGCAAGTTCGGGTGAGATACCCAGATCCTAACCTCCAGTTGCTAAGCATTCGTACTTGCTTACCTGCATCTTTATAACCCTTCTCATAATAAAAGGTTAACAACCCTTCAATACATACCTACGTACAATCCCCCTACACAACTTATCTTGACTTGTCATCCTATCTTTTCTTCATGTGCTCACTAGGACAACATGACGTTTCCAATCCTATACTCAATCTACAAATAATGACCAACCTTTACGTACATAAAACTCTCACGCAAACCCGAGTATAAGTACCCATACATACATCACATTACTCAACCTACAAAAGCATAACAAATCTACTTACCGTGCTTGTTACCATACATAGACACATATCTATTTAATTAGATACACACGCTTCACTCCGTACATATGTCATATTCGCAAATCTGACGTTCCTATGACTTGCTACACCCATACCTAGAATATACAAGGTCCAGCAAAGTTATTCACTGCGTTAAATGGTGTTGTTACACATTTTTGCAGCTTCCACCGTAACTTACGGTAGCCACCGTAAGTTACGGTGGACTTCTAAATGATACGGTGGCTCAACACTGAGTTGCGGTGGAAATTGGTGCTCAGGGGCCACCGTAATTTACGGTGCCACCGTAACTTACGGTGGACCCCTGAAATTCTTCTTTTGTTCCTTCTTTCCATCCTTCCTTGATCCATCCCACACCGGTCTATCCAAAGCCACGTTTTGCCCATTATAAGCTTCATAACGTGCCTTGGCATCACTACTAACGTCCCATCCTTTCATGACTCCCATTCTTCTTGCACACACATAAATACATATAAATTCATTTATCTAGACGGAACCGGAATCACTTACCTTAAGTCCTCCAAGTTCATGCTTGTTTTCTTGCCTCATCTTGACCCATTAGCTTCCCATGCTTGAGTCCATCATTCCTATCCTTTCATGTCATCATGTTCACACCATTGTTAGCATACATGCTCATTCATAATCCAATCATATCCAACTCATATATTACATTGACTTGCATAGGTCAAATTTACAACATGCATAAGACATAGTTTCACGCCCTTTTTGATTGATAGTTCAAGCAATTAAACTTAACATCGTATATGTTACATAACCAAGCTAACGTGTCCCACCCGGAATTCCCAATCTCACAATCATGTTAGAACGCTTACCATGTTATTTACACATTGGTTGACTTTCCAGAAAGTCAACTTTCAACTATACAAACTTTCTTCCTACAAACATATGTCCATATTGGCAAACTAGACCGTATAAAATTCACCATAAACACCATATTCATATCTCATTAACATACAAGATCATTCATCTTATCACTTGATCCAACACATGGAGTGCATCATATCATTTAAACATATTGTACACACTACTAATGCATACTTCTCACCAAATCATACAATCAACTAAACTCCCACATGAATACTTCCTAAAGCACATTCCTCATGTTAACCTACTATCAATTGTATCAATTATCACCCTACTTTCATATTTATCAAGTCTTGCATACAAATTCACACATCAAACTAATCTAGACATTTCATCAAACACTTGGTGTGCATACAACATTTAAAACACAATGTACAAGTATTTCATGCCTACTTTCATAGCTCATAACATCAATCATCATATTATTTACCTACACCACATACCCTTCATTCCATAGTTATCAAACATAGCAAATTATCACTTTCTTTTCAAAATATCCAATATTTAGCAAAGAATGGTCTTGGATTACACCAAGACCAACACCCACTTCCAACATAGGTGTAAAACATTCTAATTAGCACATGAATCAAGCATAGCCTTATGTAGTATCATGAATTATGGTTTCTTTAGTGTCTATCAACATCTAGACACCTTCATCCATCCTTGATTCATGTTTTCACATAAACCCTAGATTTTCATAAAATCCAAAACGAATTATAACATCAAATTCTACCAAATAGAAGGTACCTTTGGGTTCAATTGACCCTAAATGGTCCATTTCTGGTTAATGCATCGATTTCCCCTTTGTATTCTTGCTAGATTGAGCTTGGTAGTTGGATTAGGGTTGGAGCCCTTTCTCCTCTTCCCGATGTCGACCAAAACACACACCCAATGTGTGTTTTGGGTGTTTTTATTATGTTTCACAATTTTAACTGTGTACTTTTGTAATTGACATATTCCACCCTCCAAGTTATAATCTCTTAACTCAATATCCTATATATATTAATCCCGCCTATTAATGTCTTTAAACAAAGTGGGTTTTCGGGGTGTTACAGGTGGGGTTTATTCTCCTAACTACCCTCCGATGTAAGAATAAGTATGAGTTTTCAATGAACAATAAGAATTCAGGGAAATAGTAAGTAGAGAGTTCGAGTGTCAAGTGCAAGACCATTTTACCTTACACCAAGGGTCCTATTTATAGCCACATATATAAGACGAATTGGATAGAGTTCGTTGTGAAGAATATCTCGTTTGTCTCCTTGCCCTCGCTATGGGCGTCCACAGAGGTGAGAGTACGTCCAGGCGGCCTGATTGGCCACACGTTGTTTTCAGGGTGTACTATTTGTCTTGATTGCGCCGATTATTTGTGGAGGTTAATGATAACATGGATCCGCGAGGTGTTATTGGCTGGCAGTCACTGTCATATGTACCTCATGTCCCCTCTGCCACTACCCGTTATTGTGGGAGGCACCTGGAACAGTTGTCAGTGTACTATGATTTTCTAGAAGTCACTATCGTTGTACATCATGCTCCTTCCACGGAGTACGTTTAGTGGAGGCTCAAGTGGTACAATGGTCTGTACACGGATGATTAGTTATATGTCATCGTCCTTTGCACTAGCATGTGTACCTCATGCTAGAGTGATCGCTTGCTAGGTGGGAGTGGCCCGTAGATGTCCCTTGAACTTAGTCAGTTGTTTGTTGTTTTGGATGTGTGCAGCCCTATCCACAGGGGGTTTGGGACCATATCCTTTAGTTTGTATATGAGTTTAGCTCGGCCCAGAAGGGGTCCGAGACCATATTTCTTCACAAAGTCATTTAAATAATGCTTACCTGTCAATGCAATCAATAAAACTAAGAAATACACCAACATTACATAATAATATTAATAATTGAAGCTAACAAATAGTTATGTTTCACTTATTTTATTTTTGGCACTTTTTTTTTTTTTTTGCTTTTTTTATTAACTTTTTTTTTTCCTATTTTGACCACCAAATTTTTATTTAAGTTTTTTTTATTTCATTTTTGCCACATTTTTTTTTTGCTTTTTTTATTAACTTTTTTTTCCCATTTTGACCACCAAATTTTTATTTAAGTTTTTTTTCTTCTCATTTTGGTCACACAATGTTTTTTTACTTTTTGTTTAAGTTTTTATTTTCCCGTTTTGGCCACCAACTTTTTTATTAAGTTTTTTTTCTCATTTTGGCCCCCGACATAATGCGTTTTTTTTACCCGATTTCACACGGGTTTGGTTTTTGTTCGTTTATTATCCATATATTTATCGACCACGAAATGAATAACTGCTTCACTCTAGCGTACGCAGCCGGCTACCGACCACATCTACCCTGCGCCATCTCCACCATGTGCCGCGGACCACGGGAAATTCCTGGTATTCTCCGCGTAGCCACTGCCACTTTTGTATTTTCTCATTGTCCACGGTTAGTCTCAATGCCTTTGTCGGTTACCAAAATCCGCATTAACACGTCATGTGAAAAACGCGCAACGCGCGTATCACCGACCACATCTACCGTGCGCCATCTCCACCATGTGCCGCGTACCGCGGGAGATTTGCGAGAGATTCCTGGTAAAATGATGCTATTATTAGGGATGCTTACCATAGAAATTTCACGAGCATACGCAATAATTTAGGTGGAAAGTTTATGTATGATAAACTAATATCACGAACACAATGAAAATTGATTTAGGTTTGATTTGGAATTTGAAATGTCGCAACGCTATGTCATCACTTAATTATTTTTAAATTATATTGACGCCGCCGCAACGCGCGGCTGGATAAAAACCTAGTTTTTTTAAAAGAAATCACGACCACAAATAGATAACATTGTTTAATAATCATTTGTTATAAATAATAATTAAATCACTTAATTGCTGTTAAAAAAATCACGTAATCGAATTTGATGTTAATTTTTTATTCATCACTTTGTTTTTGAAATACAACATGTTCAAAAATCTATTTTCGTTGTGGTTTGTCAAAAGTTATAACTTCCATCCAAAAAAAAAATTATTTTCATGCCATTTTCGTCCGCAAGATTCCTAGCTAGTATGCCCAGATTCATCCAACTAGCTTGTTAAACCAGCTATTCTACATATTTATTTAGCTATTAATTTTTTCACCGCATCTAAATTAATACCACCCCCTTATACCATATGTAGTGGTAGAGTGAAATGACGTCTCAAACACCGCCCCCCTCTTAGTGAAATGGGCGCTAACCTATCTAGCGTGATATCCACCAATCAAGTGATGCCCACCCACATGCTACTTCCTTTTTATTTTTATTTTTTTTAATTCAATTTTAATATCTTTAATATACACACTCACAACACACAACACCACGACACCTCTTTTGTATTTCAAATCCTTTAAATCCCCATATTAGACCCACATGACACTTTTCAAAAAATGTTCAAATGAGGGGCTTGAAATTTTCACACCAGTACATGATGGTCTTAATCCCGCTTCAAAATTGGTTACCTAGCTAGAAAACATACTTAAAAAATATGCGGATAGAGTGGTGTTGTATAGTTAGATTTATGAATCTCCGCTAGCTCCCTCTGCTAGTCTGCCAGCCAGGTGAAACTTAACAACACGTGCAATAATTATAATATATATTAGCTAGCTTAGCGTATTAATTAATTGTCAAATCATTTTGAAAGAGTAATATATAATAACACAATGAACGTCGATCGGCGTCTAACACTCCGTTCCAGAGTTTCATTAAAGGATGGAAGGGAAATGATTGGGAAGGAAGTGGGGAAAAAATGTGTTCCAGAGTTTTTTGTAGGAGGGAAAGAGATAGAATGAGAGGGATAATAGAGAGGTTTCTAAGGTTATTTTCAATCTTTCCAATTTGAAAGAAAGTGAGGGAGATTCTTTCTCTTTCATCCTTTAATGAAACTCTGGAACAGAGTGTAACAGAAGAGTCGGGGTCAATATTTTGATAAGTTTTATTCGTGTTTAAATCTCAATTAAGTAATCATATATATCAGTGATTCAGTGAATCTGGTGACAAATAAATAAGGGATCTAGGATTCATACACCCAGTGACGTCACATTTTGGGGGTGTGACATCACATTTTAGGGTATGTGACAGCCTTCTATTGGTAATTGATGTGGGCCAGGGTGTATGAATCCTAAATATGGGGTGTATGAATCCTAATTACCTACGTACTGCTCTCGATGATGAGTAGGTAGGGTTCTCCCAGATGGCTAGCTAGCATGCATCTCTCATGCACGTGGAGGATGATGATAGTACACGTGTCCTTTTGGCTCAAAACCAGCGAGCTAGCTAGCTTGTAGTTGCCGGCCGGTTAGTATATATAAAATAAATATATGTAGCTAATTAATGAGATATACATATAAGTAGCTCATGTACGTGGTTTTGAAGGATATAAATAATAATAATAATAATAATAATAATAATAATAATAATAATAAATATGGAAGGTAAGAAAGAGAGAAGAGAGCAGCAACAACAGAAGAAGAAGAAGCAGAAAATAATATTGGAGAAGAAGAAAGACGAAGATGATCCGATGAAGAAGGGTAGAGAGGTTATACGCGAAAGCATGAGTAGTAGTAGTAAGTGCGATGATCCGGCTGATATTCTCGCCTACTCTCGCTCCGTTAACAAACAAGATTCTTCTCTCCACTGACTAATTCATTTCTCTGGCTAGTACTACGTACTTACGGTTTCATCATCATATAATATAAAATTAAATAATAATAGTACATTAAAACGTTGCTTCATGCTTCATATATATATAGTTTCACTCGTGTGTGGTACATATGTCTACTAAAATCACAAGAATTCGACTTCTTCGATCTCTAATTATAACTAGAATTAGGGTATTTTCCCATGTGTACGTTGTTCTTGCATGTTACCACGTACGTACGGACATTCGATCAGTATTGGACGTTTGATTCGTTACAATACCAATACGATATATATGCACTTAAAGTGACATGTTTTCTTACATCGAACGAAAGCGATAAAAACGAACATTGGTACTAGCTAGCATAGATGTTAATTGTTCGAACGAAATGTTGGATATTTGTAATCTAGAACAAGAAATTCGAACAAACAACAAACCTAGACATCGAAATCAAACTTCAAATAAATAAGTGAAACATGGATCAATCTCTGAGTCGTATGAGAACTATCAGATAAACAATTTGCGGGTTACACGCAATGATTTATCGGATTAGACAGAGATTACTCTTGAATGCCACTCTTTAATATGATCGAGATCCTTGGATTATATGTTGCAACCATGTTATTTCCTCGATCAACAAGTTAATCCAATATCCTAAAATCGTTGATAACATTAAAATTACCAACATTGCTCTCCCATTTTAGTGATATCCATGATTAACATAACCTGCATCCTCACAGAAACACAAACGTATGCATAAATGAAAATGTTCTGAGGGTTGAATTTTCATTTTAGTATATTACACGATACAAATATTAGAATAACATGATGTCTCTATGGATTGAACCCATGTTATCCATTTAAATACGTGTAGGTAAAATACACATACGTTTAGAAATCCAAATTCCACTTGACACAATGTTTTACTAGTCTGTGTCTTAATCCTTTAAAGAATATATCAAAGCTCAAGTCCAAAGCTTTTTGAAGCGGCTAAACTTCATATTCTTATAGGTAGTTCATTACTCTTGCACCTGTACTGCAATTTATCAATGAACTATTAAGAAGTTTAACTTCAACCTACTTTATCTTGCACTCCGAACACATACCTTGGATGATTTGCTAATGTGTTCCAATATGGTTATGACAAGCTTTCCACATTG
Organism: Ambrosia trifida; assembly: GCA_028751855.1. Taxonomy (NCBI): domain Eukaryota; kingdom Viridiplantae; phylum Streptophyta; class Magnoliopsida; order Asterales; family Asteraceae; genus Ambrosia; species Ambrosia trifida. The sequence goes on along the minus strand of CM054123.1, from coordinate 103,889,718 downwards.
AATTAAGCGTCTAACATTGTATTAGATGGGAATTGGGACCCATCCCTTTAGCTGACGAGATCTCTTCCTAACCCTTTGGTTAGATGATCAGCTAAATTAAGCTCTTCCTAACCCATTGTACACTTCACTATATGTCTTAGCTAAGGTAAATGTACTATCACATCTGATAGATGTACACTTCACTATATTGTTGGTGGATGCAAAGAACAGATTGAGAAAATGAGAGAGGTGTGTTACAGCCACACTGATTTGGTCATTGCTTTATTCTTCCCACCAATACCATTCGCGTAAATCATTATCGTAGTTATTGTGGATTGATTCATGCTTTATACGTGTTATTGGAGGTGAATTTGTTCAGATATATGTTGCAGAGGGGGGCGTATGGCCGGTTTGGAAGTTATTTCAGGTTATATGAGAAATTCTTAAGTTAAAAAAAAAATTACCTTTTGTTGTGTGTTATTACTGTTACGACCTGGACCGGTAAGTGGAATTTGGACTTCCAAAGTAGGGCACTGATATTTAAGATTCATACATACACCAACAATGAACTGTGAAAGGGATGTCTGTTTTGAACTTCTGGCGTCTTTGCCCTAATTCTATCGGTTCTTTGTGCTGAATTTTAATTTTAGTATTGCGATTTGGAAAGATGCGACATTTTTTTGTTTCCTTGTGATGTAATGTGTGCACAGAGGCTGGAATGTATGCCATTTGGGCACAAACGAAGGCGGTGACTCAGATTTTCTTGATGCAGTGAACAAAGTCATCAAGGTTTACCATAAGTTCAGCGCCGCTCCCAAATACATGGTGTACAACTGATTTTTAAGGTTGTTGGATTGCGCTGTTGTCTTGTTTTTTTAAGGCAAGGTGAATATGTCTTTCTAAGGTTGCTGGATTGCTCTGTTGTCTCCAGCCTAGGTCAGGTCTTAAAAAAATATAAATTAATTTGAATCAAGAACATCCCTCATGTGTGAATGACAACATGGGTGGGTATCTGAATGACATTCATACAAAGCAACACCAGAAACTAATCAACAAATTTCAACTTCCAAACACCCTTTTCTTTTTCATTTTACAAACAACATTACACAAAATTAGAAAAAAACCGGCATGTTAATTAATTCTGTTCAAGGTTCAAATGACTCCTGGCTGTTGCCGTGACGTGATTCATTACCCACTGTTCTCTTGCTCATGTCTGTCCTCTGCACAAGTCTAACCAATGCCTCCACCACTTCTGACATGGGTGGTCGGAACTCTGGCTCAGGCTGACATCAACCCATAATCAGTCAATCATCATCTAATAATATTATCATCTCAAAGCTAAGAGCACAGCAACTTCAAAACTTACCTGTACACATAGAGCAATTACATCTGCAAACCTCGAGAGAGATTTAACTGGATAGAGTCCTTTGAGTGCAGGATCAACCATCTTGGCAAGGGCATCAATGTCATGAAGCTGAGGTGTTGCCCATCGGACTAAAGACTGCTCAGATCTTGTCCTTAAGCTTTACACAACACATGCCATAAATTCAGAACAAGTCTCTTATCCCATAAATAAAGGTTGCTATAGTTTACCTATCAAATGGTTTTCTTCCTGTGAGCAGTTCCAACATGGTGACACCAAAACCATAGACGTCACTTTTTACTGTGTACTGACCAGACATTGAAACCTCTGGGGCACATTCCTGCAACAACATGAAACTGTCATATAACAAGGGGTATTGATGATTGCCAGCCAAACAGACCAAATTCCAAACCATACCATACCATACCTGATCTGCATCTGGAACAAGGCTTGCTAAACCACAGTCAGATATCTGAGGATTGAGCTCTGAGTCCAGCAAAATGTTGCCAGATTTTATACTTTTATGAATAACAGATGGTGAGCATACTTCATGTAGATATCTGCAAAAAAAAAAAAAAAAAAAAAAAAAAAAGTAATGAGAAAACATGGACAAAAACTGAACTTGCAGGAACACTATAGACCAACTTACTCCAATGCACGTGCTGCCCCTAAAGCAATCTTCACGCGGTTATTCCACGTTAATGGCTTGCTGGTGTATTCATCTGACAGGTGCAGGAAATCATAGAGTGAACCATTTTGAAGAAACTTATAGACTAGCAGATGCTGTCCATGCTCACAGCAATACCCGACAAGCTCTGTCACATTCGGGTGGCGTAACCTTGCAATATCTGAAACTATATCAATGAAATTTTCTGACAAATCACCACTTAGAGCTGATGAATTTATCTTTTTAACAGCAACAACCTACAAACAAGTGAGTTTCACATTGAGAACCAGAGGTCATTCATTCATTAACCAGGGAAAATAAAATAAAATACTATACCTTTCCATCTTCAAACTGAGCTCGGAAAACACGTCCAATGGACCCCTCGCCAACAAGGTTATCAGCACTAAAGCTGTCTGTAGCTATTTGAAGATCTGCTATTGAATATGATATGGCATTTGTAGGAGCTACACTTATCTTCTTGGGGACCACAGGTTTTGCTGAGAAATCATCATCATCATCATCAAATGATTTATGGCGTTCCATTGGTGGTGGTTTGAGACTAATTGCAGGCGGAATTTCAAATGATTTTATGTTTTCATTTGAGGAAGCTTGAATAGACTTCATTTCTGCTAGAACAATGTAATATAGCATAAAGATATGCAAAAGATACATACATCGAGAAATATATATAAGATCTCACTGAAAATAGATGTAGTTCATATATCCCAGTTTTGTACCTTGAACTCCCTGTGGCTGTGAGGCAAGAGGAGTAAAAGGCTGGTTCTCCATTTTCTCGATGTCGGTATGCGATTTTTTGGATCTTTTCTTTAATAAAAAGAATGCAATGACAGCACCAACAACCAAAATGGATATCACGATCCCTGCAATAGCTCCACCACTGATCCCAGATTTCTTGCCACCATCACTAGAATTGTTTGCAGGCGGGCTCCTATGGCCACTCGGTTGGCGGTTTCGACCAGCTGCCGGTGTTCCCGGTGGAGGTGGGGGTGCGGTCCCTGAGTTCCAAGAGTTACCGTCCTTCCTGTCATGCAAATTATTTATTTAACATTTTAAACGGATATCACACACACACACATATATATAGCTTTTAAAGCGAGAAGCTTACTGCAGATTTATGTTTTTCAACTGACTAGGAACCCAACCGCTGAATTTGTTATTGGCAACATTCCTATAAAACAGAAATGCAAGTAAGATAATATACAGAAACGAAATGGTGTGGGTTAAATAGTGGATTGTATTACTCACAGGTTTTTAAGGGGAAGATCAGCAAGGACATCGATAGTTCCTGTAAACTGGTTGTTTTGTAAATACCTGCATTAAAAGAAGAAGGGAATACCAGCCAGACCAGATGATTTATTTTTCTTTCTTTGATAAATACTTGTGTAGTTAAGGTTAGTTTACTGTATTTTGTAGTGTTGGCCTGGTCCTACTAGATGGGCCTTAAGGTTTCAATGTTGAAATTATAAACTAAACTCTAGTTATTATTGTAAATTTTTTATTATATCTTCCTCTTTTTTTTTTTTTTTTTTTTTTTTTTTTAACATGTATTTTCATTTCAACAAAAAGGGGCAAATTACATAAGAATAGCAGGTAGGCGGGCAACAAGATGCGCCGCCACCCTCTTCTGGATAGAGAACACTAATTAGGATCATAGTATGATAGTTAAATAAGAAAGATAATCAAACAATTCGGCTGCAAAGGGACCGAAGCATTCGGATGAGAAAAACTGCAGCCACAAGAGACAAAGACAAGAAGCGCGACTCAAGACTGAAAAGACCATATTGCCCTTGACAGTTAAAATCAGTTATTTGGCGGGTTGTTTGTAAACTGTCAAAAGGGACATGCATGTTAGTTTAGTATATATAGAAAGAACATGATTGTACAATTGTATGGTTATCAAGATTGTTCATTCCAAAACAATCCACTTTGAATTCGAAAGTTACAAGTTTCAGTCTTTGTTTTTCTGTCCAAACCGAAACACACAACAATAATCATCATATCTTATAACAAGTGTTGGAATAGTTAGTTGTGTTATTCCTTTGTTTTCTGTTAATTTCCACTGCACATGACATGAGAATAGTTTGGCAACATTGAATGTAGGTTGTATTACAAATGGTGAATCATCAATCTTTAATTTAAACTTACATATCGGTTGCACTGGAGAGTGAGGTGAAGCTTTGAGGAAGAGCACCCGTTAAAGAATTAAAAGATAGATCCCTGAAGGAAGCATAAGAAAAAGTTAATTGCCTTTGCCCTAATAAGATGATAAAAAAAAAAAAAAAAAAAGAGTTGCTGTAAGTTAATTGGGATATGGAAGGGGTATACAATGTGGATAAAGCTGAAAGCTTTCCAAACATATCTTGCAAGTCGCCATTAAGTTGATTGCGAGCAACATTTCTGGGATAAAAAAGAAAAACAATAAACATCATATGTGGTATTATAGCCCAAAAGAAAGAAAGAAAGAAAGGTTACAAGTATTTTAGAGAAGTCATGAGCGATATGGAATATGGAAGGTTGCCAGTGAAACCACATCCAGCTATATTCCTGCAAGCAATACGAAACGAAATGAGAAATGGAAAGAAAATTGATTGATTGATGATGAAAGCTGGAGGGGAAGGGAAAGGAAAAAACATACAATCTGTGCAAGTTTGGAGGAAGATTATAAGGTATCTGGTTACCAAGATTATTGTTGCTTATATCACTGCAGTTAGTAGCAGAAACATTTATTTATAACTAAATAAAATAAATAAACACAAGTAAGGTAAAGGTATGAAGAGGGGGATGGGCATTTTGTAGTAGTTACAAGTTGGTTAATGATGTCAAACTTGTAAGCTGATAGCCTAAGTTGCCAGAGAGGCCAAGACCAGATAGGTTGCTGAAACAAACAAACAAACAAACAAACAAGAGCAGGGAAGGGAAATTAATAATAATAATAATAATAATATGTGGGTGGATGTATGAATGAAAGAAAGAAAGCATAATAGATACGTACATCTCTGTGACTCTTGAAGCTTCACATTTAAGACCTTTCCAGTTGTCTCCACATGGATCCCCGCCATTGGAAGTCCATTTAGTGAGCTGCCCAGGGGAGTTCAAGCTTTGGTACATAACCCTCAGAGCAGAGGCTAAACAAACAAACAAACAAACAAACAAACAAATGAATTGAATAATAATAATAATAATGTCCTCCTCCTCCTCCTCCTCCTAATCAATCAATAAATCAAGAAAGAAAGAAAGAGATAAACCATGAGATGGATCTGTGTCAGCATTGGTGGAGCTTGGACCCAAGACAAGAAAAACGAAGACCAACAGCAAAACCACCCTCCTCATCTTCACCGGAAACAAATTGCTTCTGCTACTTTATCTAACTTTTCTGTTTGTTTTTTATTACTAAAAAAAACGAGAGAGAGAGAGAGAGGAATGAAGAAAAAGGTTTAATTATATTATATTAATATTAATTTTTTAGTAAAAGAGTATGGTCGGCATTTTCGCTCTTGGGAAAAGCTGGCTGGCAGGCACGATCTTCACCAAGAATCCAAAGCTATACTCACCTCACCTCCATCTAATATTTTATTCTAATCTAATGTTAATTATTTATTTTTTAATTTATATACACATCCTTTCTATAAATAAAAAATTCTTACCATCTTTAAGATGTTTTTTTTTAAATGCTTACCATCTTAAAAAAAAAAAAAAAGTAATTTATGTTGAGGATGAGATAATAGATTGGAAATAACTGAATTGAAAAAAAAAATGGTGTTTTTGTTTTTAGCATTACAGGAAGTCAGTCAGTCACCCCACATCTTGATTACCTACCAAACTCTAAAACACGTCTTCATTGCTATTGCTATTGCTTTACCTAACTAATTCTACTTAGGGCTGTACACGAGCCGAGTCGAGCCGAGCCAGGCCCAGCTCGAGCTCGAGCTCGAACCTAAACCGAGCCAGCTCGGCTCGGCTCGTTTTTCTGATCGAGCTGAAAAGTCGAGCTCGAGCTCGGCTTGTAAATGTTCGAGCCGAGCTCGAGCTGGCTCGAGCCAGCTCGATATATTTTTTTTATTATTTTTTATTTTTTTACAAATATTTATTAAATAAAAAACAATAAAATTAAATAAAATTATACATAATCATGTATATTTTTTTTATTTTTCTAAGTTATGGTTTATTTATCATGTATATTTTTTTTATTTTTCTAAATTACACAAGCCTAAGTCGAGCCATATGTCGAGCCATCGAGCCGAGCCACGAGTCGAGCCATCGAGCCGAGCCACGAGTCAAGCCATCGAGCCGAGCCACGAGCCGAGCCACGAGCTGAACACCCCTGGCTCGAGCTCGGCTCGATTACAAAACGAGCCAGCTCGGCTCGGCTCGAAAACAAAACGAGCCTCTTCGAGCCGAGCTTTTTTCGAGCTTTTTTCGAGCGAGTTTCGAGCGAGCCTCGAGTCGCGAGCTTTTTGTACACCCCTAATTCTACTTCTTACATACATACAAGCTAGTAGAAAACTTACACGATGCGACGGTAGCGACACTTTACATTGTGATACTTATTTCAAAGTCTTATAATATTTGTTTTAGCATAATTGCGGTGGATATACGTCATAAGCGTTACACATGTCTTGTAACTAACAAGATTTAACACTTAAATTATAAAGTACTTCAATAAACATTTAATAAAATAAAGTAACATACAAAAGAAAAAATAAGTATAATAAACATAAAAGTTGAAAACTAAAAACTCAAGTGTAAACGACTTGAATCATGAGATCAATTTAGTCATACGCCTTTCAAGTTTGCATGATCTCATCTATATCGTCTGCCCACCATTCGCGCATTAAGAGCGGTCCCTGGAATTTCTTGTATATCTTCATATTTGATTATTACATCTTTTGAAGGATGAGATTTATTCCAATAATCAAAATCTAGAATAAATTCTTGCTTCCAATTCATCATTAACATTTTCAGCGGACACATATATTTTTATTTTCTTGTTGCTGGTTTGCAAAATCAAAATGATAATTAAAATGAAGAAAAAATATATCATAACTAACTAAATTAAATGAAAAGCTACTGGAATGAACAAAATAAAATACGATACTAAAAGTAACACAACTTTTAAAGAAACATGTAATATTAAACCACATGAAATCTGTTGCACTTCTTAATTGACACACTTGGTATCTTAGGGAGTTTCAGTTTAGTGTTTAAATCTTAAGCATCATCAAATGCGTCTTCTTTGTCATTTTCATCAGAATTGTCTAGATCAATAACTTAACTCAATTTCCATTCAGAGAGTCTCTTGGACCTCTTCCTATTAGTTTCATGCATTCGATCCTTAAAAAATTAAAAATATTTAATAATAGTAGAAGATGAAATAAGTATTGATATTACCTCTTCACTAAATTCATGTTGAAGATTAGATTTGTTGAGACTAAACATTGCACTATAGCTCATAATCTCAACACTATTATCATCATTATCCTGCAATAAAACACAACAATATACCACATAAAATAACAACTATGTTAATATTAAAAAGTAAACATTAGTAAATACAACCTTATACGCTACTTTAGACGCTTATATGGCTATTGGTTTGTTCATTTCCGTATGTTTTTCATCTAAATGAATCTACAAAACCAACCTTCAAAGCTCTGACCTTTGAATTCATATTTAAATCCATGTCTAAGTGTTTTAGCAAGTGAAATAGGTGTGTATTACTATGTATTTATAAGATAAATTTTAGTAGGTTAGTATATGGTTTAAATTTTAAAACTAATGACTTTCCCACCCCTTTAAATTAGGAAATTTTGTTTATGTTTGACTAAAGTGTAAAAACTTTATTATGTATTCTATGAACACCAAATTTAGTGTTTTTATATTTTATTTTTTTCATACTTGTTAAAAATAACCCCTTCAAATTAGGGAGTTTTTTTGTTATTAACATAAATGTTAATATCACGTGGATATATAATATGTATCAGGTGTTTTTGGCTGAATTGATGCAGTCAAGGTTTTTAAAAGAAATTTACCTATAATTAATATCTAATATGCATATTTACATTTTCTAAACCTAATTATTTTTTTATATTTAGCTAATTATGTATATTTAAAAGTTTATTGAGATATCTTTTAGTTAATTATATTTATGTGTATACCTATTAATATATGCATGCATGCCCATATACATATGCACAAATGGCTAATGTTGATTATTTAAACACAGTACCACAATTGAAACTCTCTATAGCAAATGTGATAAGGCATTATTGTTATCGAGCGGCAAATTATTTGTCTGCCAAAGCAACGATGAACCATAACGTTTAATAACATTATCATATTTTAAGAATCCCCAAGAGCTGGTTTGTAGATTTCAAGTGGCCTGTTTAGTTTTTTGAATCATTTAATTTGATTGGTGTGAATTTTTCATTATTGGGTAGGATAGAGTATAGAACCAAATTCAATTTTATGATTTTGAGTTTTACTTGGTCATGAAATGGTGTTATGATTCAACATCCATATTAACAATAAACATTCCTAAGTTCTTTAATTGCATCCAAATTACCTTGATCTGTAATCCAAATTTCACCTACATTTTGGTTTTTAATTTAAAGGAAATTGGATTGTATCGCACTCAACTATTTGTTGTTGGCTGATAACGCACTGAACTATAAAATTGATCACCAACGCACTGAACTTTAAACCTCTTGGATTGTGTCACCCTACGTCTAACAGCAGACTAACACCGTTAGTCATTTTGATTACGTGGCATCTCTTTTAATACGTGGCATGCTTAAAAAAAAGAAAAACAATTTAATAACTGACGTGTACTTCATCCTTTATAACACAAACATAAACACAAAACTTAACACAAACTCAGACACAAAACACGATCCAAGCCCTAATGCCCTAATCATAAGTCATAACACACAAACACTCAAACAATCTATTGAAGGCCTAATTTTTGTGAAACGCATAATCTCTATTGAAGCCCTAAAATCTTCAACTCTCATGGAAGAAGAAATTCAGGTAAAGCTTTTTTATGGTGGTACATTTGAAGTGGGTTTTCCACACCCTAGGTATGTTGGAGGTCAATCCAAGTTACTTGTTTTAGATAGTGATACACTATCATTTTTTGAGTTAGTTGATTATGGTATGGAAATTGGTTGTTATCAATCTAGAGATTTTCACTTGTATTGTTTGAATCCTGATGGTGGAGGTTTAAAACGATTTCTTAGTGATAAAGAGGTTGTAGAAGTGACAATGAAGGTTATGACCAGTCCATAACCACTTCTTGAAGTGTTTATTCAAAATGGCCCAATTCGTGAACCTGAAACCCAACCCAGTCCCAAGTCTAGTAAACCTGAAGCCCAGAACAGTCCTAAGCCCAGTAAACCTGAAGCCCAAACCCAAACACCTGAATCCCAAAAATCTGTTAGTAGGGGATATAGTAGGTCAACTGCTAGAAGAGTTTATGTTAAAGACACAACTATTAAGGAGGCTAATGTTCAGGCCATTTCTGATAATCAGGCTGTAGATGCTAAAGAATTATGGAATGATGATAGTGAATCAGATAGTGATTATAATGGTGAAGTAGATGGGCCAGATGAGGAGTTTTCTGATGATGAGTATAGTTATGTTGGTGAATTTGTTGATGAGTTTGATATCATAATTGCAGTGGATATACGTCATAAGTGTTACACATGTCTTGTAACTAACAAGATTTAACATTTAAATTATAAAGTACTTCAAGAAACATTTGATAAAATAAAGTAACATACGAAAGAAAAAATAAGTATAATAAACATAAAATTTGAAAACTAAAAACTCAAGTGTAAAGTACTTGAATCATGAGATCAATTTAGTCATACGCCTTTCAAGTTTGCATGATCTCATCTATATTGTCTGCCCACCATTCGCATTAAGAGCGGTCCCTGGAATTTCTTGTATATCTTCATATTTGATTATTACATCTTTTGAAGGATGATATTTATTCCAATAATCAAAATCTAGAATAAATTCTTGCTTCCAATCCATCGTTAACATTTTCAGCGGACACATATATTTTTATTTTCTTGTTGCTGGTTTGCAAAATCAAAATGATAATTAAAATGAAGAAAAAATATATAATAACTAACTAAATTAAATGAAAAGTTACTGGAATGAACAAAATAAAATACGATACTAAAAGTAACACAACTTTTAAAGAAACATGTAATATTAAACCACATGAAATCTGTTGCACTTCTTAATTGACACACTTGGTATCTTAGGGAGTTTCAGTTTAGTGTTTAAATCTTAAGCATCATCAAATGCGTCTTCTTTGTCATTTTCATCAGAATTGTCTAGATCAATAACTTAACTCAATTTCCATTCAGAGAGTCTCTTGGACCTCTTCCTATTAGTTTCATGCATTCGATCCTTAAATAATTAAAAATATTTAATAATAGTAGAAGATGAAATAAGTATTGATATTACCTCTTCACTAAATTCATGTTGAAGATTAGATTTGTTAGGACTAAACATTGCACTGTAGCAAATAATCTCAACACTATCATCATCATTATCCTGCAATAAAACACAACAATATACCACATACATGTTAATATTAAAAAGTAAACATTAATAAATATATCACATAAATCACAAACATTCACCATATTCACCTAATTTGCCAAACAAATTAAAATACAATTTGGTCGCACCATTAAAATATTCCAATGCGATAATTGTCGCGAATATGTTAACTCCTCCTTCCAAACCTTTTTTTAACACCAACGACATTTTATATCGTTTGTCGTGCCCTCACACTTCCTCCCAAAACGGCAAAGCCGAGAGGAAAATTCGCACCATCAACAAGATGGTCCGCACCTTGTTGGCCCATGCTTCCCTTCCCACACACCTTTGGCACCATGTCGCTGAAACTGCCACATACCTATTAAATATCCTACCTTCTAAACCCACCAAACAAACAACACCAACCGAACTATTATACCAACAAACACCCACATACGAACACCTTCAAGTGTTCGGATGCCTTTGCTACCCACTTAGACCTTCAACCACCATTCACAAACTTGACAACCAATCCCACCCGTGTGTCTTCCTTGGCTATCCTCCTTCCCATAGAGGATATAAATGCCTACACCTTCAAACCAATCAACTAATCATTTCGCAACACGTCGCCTTTGATGAAACCACATTCCAATTCGCCAATACCATCAACCCTCCACCAAAATATGATTTCCTCACTGATCCTCTTCCCGCCCATATCTGGCCTCATGTACACACTACCGGCCCCACTTTTGTCACCGGCCCACAACCAATTAATCCCATTAGCCCGTCCTCCACTTCCAAGTCCCAGCCTCAATCCCACCAACAAACCGCCTAGCCCATTGCCCAGGCCCAACACCCTACAAGTCCCACTCCACCTCACGCCACCCAGCCACCGTCTACCCAGCCCAATCAGGCCCAACCTCCCAGGACTTCAACAGGTTGGGGTGGATTGTGGCGAGACATTTAGTCCCGTGGTTAAACCTACTACTATACGCATAGTTCTATCCATAACACTTTCTCAGGGTTGGGATGTTCATCAACTGGATGTTACTAATGCGTTCTTACATGGCAATTTGAATGAGACAGTTTATATGTATCAGCATATGGGATTTCGTGACAGAAATTTTCCAGATTATGTTTGTTCTCTCAAAAAGTCTCTTTATGGACTTAAGCAGGCACCTAAAGCATGGTACCAGCGGTTTACCGACTATGTTCTTACTCTACGGTTTTATCACAGTCAGTGTGACGACTCCCTTTTCACCTTACGACTGGGACATGATACTGCCTTTCTTCTTCTCTATGTGGATGACATCCTACTTGTCACATCCTCCTCTCAATTGTGTACGCAACTTTTGACCAGGCTTGCAGCAGAGTTCGCAATGAAAGACCTTGGCCCTCTTAGTTACTTTCTGGGTATTTCGGTTAAACGCAACGACAACCACATGTTTCTTTCCCAACAACCTATGCTGATGATATCATACATCGCGCGGGTATGCAATCTTGCAACCCGGTCGCGACGCCAGTTGACACAAGTGTCAAACTGAGCGCCTCTTCAAGTACACGATTTCATGGCCATACTCTCTCTCGTAGCATAGCGGGTGCTCTTCAGTACCTGACTTTCACGAGACCCGATATCTCGTATGATGTCCAACAAGTGTGCATGCATATGCACTCTCCTCAGATTGAACATTGGAATTCTCTCAAAAGAATCATATGATAGGAGGAGGTGACAAGTAGGATGTCATCCACACAAACATACTGATGTCATTGGCATTATGACATTTCTACTTACAAGTTGGTTAATGATGTCAAACTTGTAAGATGATAGCCTAAGTTACCAAATAGGCCAAGACCAGATAGGTTGCTGAAACAAACGTACAAACAAACAAACAAGAACAACAGATAAATTAAATAAAAGATAGTTAATCATGTCACTCAAAACATGTATACATACATTTCTGTTACTCTTGAAGCTTCACATTTAACACCTTTCCAATTGTCTCGACAAGGATCCCCACCACCATTGGAGGTCCATTTGGTGAGCTGCCGAGGGGAGTTCAAGCTTTGATACATGACCCTATGAGCAGAGGTTGTAGCACAAATAAACACAGTGTGGGAGGGATGATCTAATTTTACAACAATGAATTGAATAATGTCCTCCTCCTAATCAATCAATCAAGAAAGAAAGAAAGAAAGGGATAAACCATCAGATGGATCTGTGTCAGCATTGGTGGAGTTTGGACCCAAGACAAGAAAGATGAAGACCAATAGTAACACCACCCTCCTCATCTTCATTTTCATCTTCACGGGAAACAAATTGCTTATACCTTCTTTATCTAACTTTTTTGATTCATTTTATAAAAAAAAATTAAAATGAGAGAGAAAGAGAGGAATGAAGAAAAAGGTTTTATTTTATTTAAGAGTTAATGGCCAAAATCGTCCCTGAGGTTTGGCCAGTTTTGCTACATCAGTCCAAAATCGAAACTTTTTACATCTGGGTCCTTCTGTTTTACATTTTGTTGCCAAATTCGTCCCTGACACTAAACCTAGTTAACTATTGTCGTTAACTCTAGGGGTATTTTTGTCTTTTTAGCTGCCCCTTTTTACATCTGGGTATTTTTGTCTTTTGAGGGTATGAATAACTATGTTAAAATTGGATTTTAAAAAGGGGGACAACCAAAAAGACAAAAATACCCCCGGAGTTAACGACAATAGTTAACTGGGTTTAGTGTCAGAGACGAATTTGGCAACAAAATAGAAAACAAAAGGACCCAGATGTAAAAAGTTTTGATTTTGGACTAATGTAGCAAAACTGACCAAACCTCATGGACAATTTTGGCTATTAACTCTTTATTTAATTATTAATCTTTAATAAAAGAGTATGGTCGGCATTTTCGCTCTTGGGAAAAGCTGGCTGGTAGGCACGATCTTCACCAAGGTGGTGTTTGTTTTTTGCTCAGAATCACTTCTGACCTCTTTTGTCTGCGCCACACAGACGCGTGCAGATGTTTGGGGTTTGCAGATTGTTTGTTTTTTGGAAGACCTTTTACTCAAAAATGTCTTCCTGACCTCTTCTTGGTGCAGACTTGTTCCAAAGTCTTCTAAGGTTTTCAAAGGTCGTCTCCACTTCTCTTCTCCTCACCCACCACCACCACCACCGTCCACCACCACCGTCCACCACCCACCACCACCACCGTTCACCACCACCACCGTCCACCACCGTTCACCACCACCTACCACGGTCCACCACCATCACCCACCACCACCACCACCACCATGGTCCACCGCCACCACGGTCCACCACCACCACCGTCCACCACCACCACCACCCACCACCACCACGGTCCACCACCACCAACCATGGTCCACCACCACCACCATCGTCCACCACCACCTACCACGGTCCACCACCATCACTCACCACCACCACCACCACCACCATCCACCACCGTTCACCACCACCTACCACGGTCCACCACCACCACCGTCCACCAACACCGTCCACCACCACCGTCCACCACCACCCACCACCGTCCACCCCCACCACCCACCACCACCACCAACCACCGTCCACCACCACCGTCCACCAACACCACCATCCACCACCACCACCTACCATGGTCCACCACCACCTACCACCGTCCACCTACCACTGTCCACCACCCACCACCGTCCACCACCACCCACCACCACCGTCTACCACCACCACGGTCCACCACCACCACGGTCCACCACCGTCTACCACCACCACGGTCCACCACCACCACCCACCACCACCGCCTACCACCACCGTCTACCACCACCGTCCACCACCACCACCCACCACCACCACCCCACCACCACCGCCGTCCACCACCACCCAGCACCACGGTCCACCACCACCGTTCACCACCACCACGGTCCACCACAACCTACCACGGTCCACCACCACCCACCACCACCATTGTCCACCACCACCCACCACCACCACCGTCCACCACCACGGTCCACCACTACCACCGTCCACCACCACCACCGTCCACCACCAGACTGTTGTAAAAAATCAGTTTATTTAAATGTCAGTTTGTTTCAGCAGCCTGCAGACATTAACAAACAAACAATCTTCTTACTGCAGACCTTTGGTCCACCTCTTCTCCTACAGATGTCTGCAGATGTGGTCCGCAGACTGCAGACATTTTCCTGCAGAAAAAATAAACAGCACCCAAGAATCCAAAGCTATACTCACCTCCCCTCCATAATGTTATTTATTTTAACTTTTTTTAAAAACGCTTACCATCTTTAAAAAATGAAAAGAAAAAAAAAGAGTAATTTATGTTGAGATAATAGATTGGGTTGGGCTCGGGACTGGACAGAAATTGAATTGAAAGAAAATGGTGGATGTTTTTGTTTTTAGCATTATGACAAATCAAGGAAGTCACCCCACATCTTTGGTTACCTAATTCTAGTCTTATTCATTCTACCTTCATACATACAAATATAACATCTCAAGTTACATACCCCACATCTTACATACATACCTAACACTAAACTCATCCTATTGTTTTATTTTAAGCCAACTCTACCAAATAGCTAGCTAGCTAGCTGGAATAATATTAATCAATCACCTTTTTGAACTCCCAAGCTTCATGATCAATGCCCTTCTTATTCACAAACTATAATCTAACCCTACTATCGTAGCTAGGGTGCTAGACGGATCATGTTCACGGGTTGGTGCTCCAACCACACCTGCACTTGAAAATTACACACAAGCATAAACACGAAAATCGTGTCAGACATATGAACCAAAACACGACACGAATATTCGTGGGCTGGCCCAAACATGTCCCATTTAACCCAAATATATTTATATATATATATATATTGTATATTAACACTTTATAGTTAAATTTTTACTACAAAAATACAAAAAAAAATAATGATATTTTAATTATAAAATCATAAGTCAAATTTTCTTTTAAGCTATAATTACGACATATAATACCTGATCATTCTAATTTATAACATAAAACAAGTTCTATATATAAAAAAATAGTAACATATAAATGGGTTAAACAAATCAAGCCGCTAACCCATTAGGTTGCCCAAACCTAACCCGTTTAGCCGAACGAATTTGCATGCTCAACCTGAGACTTACCCAATTTAGACTAAACCCACACGAACGAATTGCATGTTTGGTTTGTGTCATGTTAGAAATTCACACTTCTACATGCAATGTTGAAAAATATGAACATATTTCTATTTTATAAAAATAAATTTTATAAACCATAAATTAAATATTATGCGATAATAATTGTTTTATAACTCCTAGTCAATCAAAAATACAACTAAAATACAAGATATGCTTTAAAAATGATATTTTTGTGAAAAATAAATACTTTCTAATGAAAAATAGTGAAAATATTTTTTTCAAATTTTTTCTCAATTTAATTGTATTTACAAGTGATTTATTGAATTTAAATCATGATTAAAAATAGAGAAAACTACAAAAATTAATCATTTATGGTCAAATAATTTAGGATTAAGTTTCTGATGTATAGTAAAAATTCTACTAAAATTTTGGTATTAAAATCATTTAAAATGAAATTTTAATCAATTAAATATGATTAAAACAATTTAAATCAATAAAAATATGAAAATAAAATATTTTCCAGAAAATAAAATTTTGATAATTTCTTTATGGTGTCAAAATATTACTCCTAAATTTTGATGAGTTTTGTTTTTTTTTTTTTTTTTTTTTTTTTTTTTTTTTTTTTATCAAAATGAATTTATTATGAAATTTCTAAGTATTGTATTATTTATATACATCCAAAACTCGACTCCTCACAATTCAATGCTTAATTGGAAAGCAATCAACCACTCCACCATATGTTAATTTGTTGAAATATTTGATTAATAATAATATTTATGCAATACCCAAATAGTGATGTTCTTCCCCCAAAACGTTCAAACCTTAACCCTAATTCTTAATACCTTCAACTCAATAATAATAGCCTCGATTTTCATAGGGCTTTCGAATATGATAGACTAAAGATCAAAACGGCAATAAGAAAAGTGGGACTTACAATGTGTTTAGGACCGATAACAAAGACAATCGAACCGAACACATGAGTAGATTAAGAAGCCTTCTGGTTACGACTTGAACATTATTAAAGTGGGTTTAAGTCGTGTAAAGGTTGGTGAATGTATTGGAATGAACAATTTATAGAGTTTCGGATTGGAACATAGAGCTTCGATGGGTTTTTAATGGGTGACGGTTACCCCACCAAACCTTATGATTGTCCGTTATTAACGCGATTAAAAAGTATATCTTTTAGTCCAAACGTCTCGAAACTGATGGAGAAGCTCCAAACAAGCATTAAAATGGATTAAAGGGTTAATAAAACCGGTTTTTAATTGTGGCCGGACATGGCCGTCAGAGCTTAGTCGTCGACCGAAAAAATCGGGACCAGGAGAGAGAGGGAGAAGGAGGGTCAGGTTTAAAAGTTTCCATTTTGGCAGCATTAGTCCCTTGAGTTAATTTTGTTAATTATGCTTAAAATTATATATTTTCTTATCAATCATTAAGTTTACTTTAGATAAACTTTATAACCTTTTAAAGCTCTCTAACTTTTATGTCTTGAAATCCTTAAATGTTTAACGCTTAAATGTAGCCATTCTTCAAGAGGAATGTTTAGTATTACTAAAAATCTTTTAATTTAAAATAATCGAAAGTTTAAGGATCGAACTTGTAAATGCTCAAATATGAAGAGGACTAAAGTTGTAATATTGTTAAAAAAATTAAAAGGGACGGATGTCACACAAAGGCTACAACGATGTCACACCACGACAATGGCGGAAACACGTGGCGCGACGGTTCAAAGCATAAAGTCAGGGTTATTGCTAAACACAAGTAATTTAAGAAAATGGGTCATTTATTAAGGCGTCACATCTTGTTCCGAATATTACATAAAAGTAAATTGTTTTTAAGACAACATAGAGGTTTCTCAAATATATCCCAAAGCCTTGGGAAATAAAGGTGAAACCCCGCAAAATGTTTAACGCCATATCGGAGGATTCCACGACCCAGCTTGCCCCGGTTCGTCTTCATCTAATTACCTGAAAGATATGTTTAAAAGTTTCGTCAATATAAATATATTGGTGAGTTCACAGGTTTTTAGTTTCCAAAACTTGAATACTTGGGAAATACCATGTTCTGACAATATATAGGAGTTGCAAATTCCTATAAATCTACTTGAGACTATAATCAAACCAAGACATATAATAATTGTGCCCCGCTCCAAGTCGTTACTCGGTTTCCCACGACTTAAGTTCAAAATATATGCACCCCAGGCATAACCTAATGCATAATCGACGCTATCGATTAGGGGTGGGCCTTGTCAGGCACCAATAGTACTATTCAATATTCCTCCGGTTTCATTTCCCTGAATAAATGATTATAGAGGCGAGGACTCAACCCCGAGTGGCGGTCACACCTCAAGTAATAAATCCGTCAAACACTTTCCCTAACATATCTTTCCCCCGGAAAACGTAAAAATAGTTTAAAATGGGGCCGTGAAACTCACCTGAAACTCTGTCTGGCTTACTAGGCGGATAGCAAAGATGGTCTCGCACCTACAAACGTCCTAGACGTATAAGTCACTATTCCTATAGTGCATGTGCCTTGGCAAGTTGTACACCCAACTCCCGACCACAAGTTATTCCAAATCCCGTTTAATTAAGCGCGTATCCTAGGTTTCGTTGGCGTTAGATTACCCTTTGCGTTACAAGTTATATATTACTCTTGTTAATATTTCCTTAACTTGTATCTTATTATCATCGACTCGACTTCACTTAACATATAATTATTTTCCCATTTAAATAATTATACTTAAGGTCGCATCGCTCGATATAATATATATTTCAACACTCGACCCGACTCACTTTGCCGCACATTTGTTTTCCCATTTAAACAAATATGCTAAGATCTTGTCGTTCGATTGTATATTCTTAACGCCCGATTCAACTCACCATACCGTATATTTATTTTCCCATTCAAATAATTATACTAGGATCTTGTCGGCGCGGCATACACATATATATCTTTGTCTACTTGTCGCGGCTTTCCTTTCCACATATCTACTTTCCCATTAAGTAGATATACTAGAATTTTGCCGAAACAAGTGTACATATATAAATGTGTAATTTTTCTTGTTAAGTATATACGTTTGTTTAACGTCTTATTTGTTTATGTCGTGTTTTTCTCCCACGAATATTTCCTTCAACACTTAGGAAAGTGTTTATTAGTTTTTCACCCATGATGTATATATATATTTTACTTCCCAAAAATATATATTTTCTTATCTTGCCGCAATGGCATTTTTCTTATGTTTTGTCCGTGTACGGTTCGTTAACGCGTCTTAGTTCGATATCTTAGCTAGAATAGTTGATTTCTCCAAGTTTTTCCCAACATGTGTTTTATGGAAATATTATCCATATTTCTTCCTCTTTACACATATTACTTGGAAGGTTTGAAATACTTATGTATTTTTAACCCAACTTGTTAACTTAACTACAAAAATGTTTCCAACACTTTTATATTCCCATTTATATAAAAGTATTCATTTTTGTATAAGTTTCTCAAGTTTGTTTAATATTTTTATAAAATCTCTATTTTATAAAAATCCTTATGTTAATACAATCCATATTTTTACAACTTTCAAAAATTATACTTTTATACAAAAATACCCAAGTATATCTACTAGTATTTACCAAAATCATCCTTAGAAATTTATTACTTACACTTTTGACACCAAACTTTCCATCCTTGCATTTTTGGACTAATAGTTTCTAAAATATCCATTTTAGTCCTCTAACTTTCAAAGTTACAATATTAGTCCCTCAACTTTCAAATGTTGCATTTTTCCACTCTAACTTCCAAAGTTAACATTTTTCACTCAAAATAGTAGACTTTGAAGATCCAACTTTTTATTGGTAAGTTATTTTTGGATCAAAACACTTTTATTAGTCTTATATTCCATATATAAGACTACTTGTATGTGTGTTTTATGTATTTGCCCATTTTAACAAAATATCATTCTTCTAAGTAAGTATACTTAAATTTTTCCATCTTCTTTATTCTTGAACTTTTAACATGTTCCACCATTTATTATACCTTAGATGATCATAATAAGATGATTAAAGTTGCTTTTTAACATATTCAAGTTCATTCCATAAATCTTAACCAAATCACCATCCTACTTAGTTTAAGTGTAAATTTCATACATTTTCAAGATCATTACTTTATCATCATCAAATCCATGATTTATTTACATATCTTTAATCATCTATTTTACACAAGTAAAACCTATTAAAGATTATGTTCAAACCACCTTTTAAACCCTTCATGTACAACTTGCTTCTAAGAACACATACATGAATAATAATAATCAAAAACAAGGTTAAGAAGCTTACTACTAGCACAAGGCTAGGGAAGACAAAACCTTTGATTTTGAGAGGGGTTTAGTGTGTTCTTCCTTAATGGTTAAGCTCCAAGCTTGAAACACACAATAGGGGTTTGGATGATGGATTGTTTTGAGTGATTTGGAGATGTAAAAACTTGAAAGAAGGATGTGTATGGGGGTGGGATAACCTACGGCTCAAAGGAGGAGAAGAAGAGGAGTGTTTTTTGCTTTGTTATCTTCAAGGACTAACACATGTTATATACTACCATCAAATCTTCCATGGATTGCATGTGATCTTTGATAATGATTCAAGAGATTTGATAGGTATACAAGTGATCTTGGATGGATATGTGAGTGTGTGTGTAGCCGTGTATGTATGTATGATTAGGAGGTTTCTTGCAAATCTTGCTAAGTCTTGTAATCTATCTTAATCTTTATATAAGATCTTCTTGCATGCATGTGTATACTTAGGCCATGATGGCTAGCTTTTGCCTTGGATTTTAGTGGCCTATGGTCGAAATTTATACAAGGAAGGGACAAGATGGTTGCATGCTTTGTACTAGTGTGTTTCCTTACAACTTTTGGCTTTTTGTAAAGCATGCTTTATACTAGATTATAGGTTATAATTATAACACACTTGCATGCAAAATATGGAAGGGTTACAAGGCCTTTAGGCCGGCCCTTGTGTGGGTCTAGGTGGGGTCCACCACTCCAAATATTTACCCAATATTTGTTAAGTTTAATCCCTCGTCGTTCGGGTGTCGTTCGGGTATTTTTCGGGTTTTAATCACGCGTTATTCGGACATTAAAAATACCTTTAATAACCCTTAAATATAGTCTAATTTAAGCGTTGATTGGTTATTTAGGCCTTTGCCGGGTGAAATTATGAGTTATACGCGTATCGGGTGCGGTACGCGCATTTTATTCGTTACCGGGAGATTTGTACAAGACGTTTCCACTTATGGTTTTGGAGTTCCAAAACTCATTATATTTTATGAGACTACCCTTTATTTTATATCCTGGGTGTCCGGGATCCTTTTCGTTTATTTAATTATTACCGGGTAATTGCCAACGTCCATACCGGATAGTTTATTCGCACATGATCCAATCATGTTTTACCATTAAACGTATGCATTCCTATGCACTATTTGGAAATTGCTATCTCCTAAGGCCTTGATAATTAAATCACACATAATTGCATTTAATTACGTTAATCATATATTAATTAATTTGTACGGAATTACCTTATTTTTGCCGGTTGTTACAAACGACAATAAAGCAAGTTGTTGTTCAAGAACGCAAAATGAACAATGAGTTTGCTTAAGGTTAATGTGTTTTATTATTTGTTCATTATTTAGTCTTTCATTGCTTTTATGTGTTTTCATCTAACTCTTGCAAATGTTCTTTTTGTTTTGGATGTCTATAGATTGATAACTCTAATTCAAGTGGAGCATATGTGGCGACGGCGATTTTTGATTGGATTTGCTTTATCAAGCATTGATAGTTAAAGAACACACATGTAACAATAGTAACAATCCAAGTGGAGCATATGTGACATCCTCACTTAAAGGAAAATAATCCGAGTGGAGCATATGTGACCAACTTGGTATCTAACTACTCTGAAGACGGGATCTTTATACCTAACGAAGATGACAAGTAAACTGATCATGTGACCGAGTTTCACCTGTGTTACGTTAACTGCTGCAGTTTCATACTTTGGCAGTAGAACTAGCTACGATAGTTTATAGGCGTTCTTAGATTACATGGCTGGGAATTTGTATTGTGTTAGTATTTGTTTTAGACTCGAGATTGTGTGTATAGAAAACTTTGAATTAACGGATATATGTAAGCAGATTTGTTGTTACATACCATTCTCGAGTTTCGATGTAAAAAAATTCATTTACATGATTGAATTTGTATTGTATTGTCATTTTGATTTATAGGACATATGTATGCCATTGTGATTGAAGATGTTTGTTGTTACATACGATTCTCTGAGTTTCAATATAAATATTTGATTTGAATGATTAAGGTTTTGTTTTGTCTCAAGTGTTGATATAGGTCATGAAAAGCTATTGGGCGTCACGTAATGCGCGCCCGTTAACACGATTAGTTAGTAGGGATGTTCACGAGCCGAGCCGAACCGAGCGGACCTTTGCTCGTGCTTGGCTCATTTACAAACCGAACCGAGCCGATCTGCTCGTTTATAATCAATCCGGAAACCGAGCGAGCATTGTTCGAACGCATATTTTTTCGAGAGAGTATCGAGCAAGCGACAAGTGTTTTCGGACAACCATAAATTTGGGATGTTTCCTTTAATATTCTCGTTGCCTAGTGATGACTGAGGTTCGACCGTTCGAGAATGAGGCTCTAGTTGAGGCCAATGAGGTGATGAGCATACTACAGATAACAATTGTCGTGTTGTGGCGTAGGTTGATAGCTGGAGATGATTGATGGTGGACAACTAATAGGAATATGAAGTCAAACATGTTTTTTCACGACTTAGGGTTTTACAATTAAACTTAGTGTTAAGTTATCATTGGGTTGACCGGGCCAATAACTATAAATATAATTGTATATATGCATATATTGAGCCAAACCCAATAGAGTGACATGTATAAAACTATAAATATAAATGTAATTAATGTGTGTATATATAATTATATTATATATATAATAAATTAATAAAAATTATATCGAGCCGAACCCAACGGACTTTTGCTCGTGCTTGACTCATTTACAAACCAAACCGAACCGAGCTGATCGGCTCGTTTACAACCGAGCGAACAATTTCCGAGCAAATTCTAAACGAGCGATCGGCGAGCACTGAGCATTGTGAAGAGTAGTGCTAGTTAGTTATAAACATTTGGATTTGATTAAAGGAAAATGAGTGGAGGAGAGGGTATATTCGAAACAAGGGCCGACCAAGTTCCAACAACGAAACAAGCCAAAAACCGTTCCAACCAACTACTACTACTTCATCTTCTTAATCATCATCATCTTCTCCTCTTTTAAATTAAATAAAATTGAGCAGCAGCAGCAGCAATTGAGTTGATCGAGTCTCTTAGGTCATGTCTCTGGTTGGAAATTCTGTAGTAACGAGTCATGTATTGTCGTTTAGTCAGGCGGGTGCTCATCGACTGAAATTCCCGGCTGTCCGATTAAGAACCAACAACACTGTCTACTGCCCTTTCAAGGTTATTTTCTTCTTCTTCTTCTGTCTGTAATTCTGTATATATAATATGGTAATGGTAATTTCCCCCCTCCCCTCCCCTCCCCTCCCCTCCCTTATTGCTTATTGCTTATTCTATTCTATTTATGTGAAATTAATATATAATAATAATAATAGGTGGTCTGCGTCGACTATCCAAGACCAGACCTTGACAACACTTCTAACTTCTTAGAGGCTGCCTACTTGTCTTCTACCTTCCGAGCTTCCCCTCGTCCAGCTAAGCCCTTAAACGTTGTTATTGCTGGCGCAGGTACCCCTTTTCTTTCTTTCTTTCTTTCTCCTCACTTTCATTTGCTTACTATTATTATTATTATTATTATTATGCAGGTTTGGCTGGTCTATCCACTGCTAAGTATTTGGCTGATGCCGGTCATAAGCCCCTTTTGCTTGAAGCAAGAGACGTTCTTGGTGGAAAGGTTGCGGCTTGGAAAGATGATGACGGAGATTGGTACGAGACAGGCTTACACATTTTCTGTAAGTTTTTACTTTACTCTAACTAATACTAATAATAATGGATGGAAAAGCAGCTGCTTTAACTAACTCTTTCCTTTGCTTCACAGTTGGAGCTTACCCAAATGTACAGAACCTCTTTGGAGAGTTAGGGATTAATGATAGACTACAATGGAAGGAGCATTCTATGATTTTTGCAATGCCAAACAAGCCTGGTGAATTTAGTCGCTTCGACTTCCCAGATGTTTTGCCTGCACCACTAAATGGCAAGTACCTCAGACAGACCGACCGACCACTACTATGAATCTTATCTTTCTAATTTGCATCCTATTATAGGAATTTGGGCTATCTTGAGGAACAATGAAATGTTGACATGGCCCGAGAAAGTCAAATTCGCAATCGGACTCTTGCCTGCAATGTTGGGTGGACAAGCTTATGTTGAGGCTCAAGATGGACTTAGTGTTCAAGATTGGATGAGAAAGCAAGTATGTAGTCATTTAAGTTGCTATAAGTTGATTTTTAAGTAAAACAGCTGCATATATATATATTTTTATCATTTCTGTAGGGCATACCAGATCGAGTTACTACTGAGGTTTTTATTGCCATGTCAAAGGCATTAAACTTCATCAATCCAGATGAACTTTCAATGCAATGCATTCTCATTGCTCTGAACCGCTTTCTTCAGGTAAACTCATTATTATTATTATTGTCTTCAAGCTTACTACTGATTAAGTAATTTGGAATAAATTAATGTCACAACAGTTTAGTTTCATTTATGTTTTATGTGGCTCATTATTGTTGTTGTTTAAAGACACTGCAACTCGCGACTGTATTTTCTTTCAATTATTGAGCGCTGTACAATGAATCAATAGGAAAAGCATGGCTCTAAGATGGCATTTTTAGATGGCAGCCCACCTGAAAGACTTTGCATGCCAATTGTTGACCATATTGAATCACTAGGTGGCCAAGTCAGACTTAATTCACGGATACAAAAGATTGAGTTAAAC
The DNA here is from genome assembly GCA_028751855.1 of Ambrosia trifida. Lineage (NCBI taxonomy): Eukaryota > Viridiplantae > Streptophyta > Magnoliopsida > Asterales > Asteraceae > Ambrosia > Ambrosia trifida. The sequence continues at coordinate 103,865,006 of CM054123.1, read as the reverse complement.
AAAGATGGAACTGTTAAAAACTTTTTACTCAATGACGGGACTATCATCAAAGGTGATGCTTATGTGTTTGCTACTCCAGGTATGTTAATTAAACCGCCATTTGGCTGAAGTCTCCACATATTTCTCTCTGGGGGCCACAAGCTTTACTTTACTGGCTGTTTTGTATCAAGCAGTTGACATTCTGAAGCTTCTTTTGCCTGAAGATTGGAAACCGGTTCCATACTTCAAAAAGTTGGAAAAATTAGTTGGTGTTCCAGTTATAAACGTTCATATATGGTTGGTTAGATGGACCGACCCTTTCAATATAATGCTAATCCTTCCTTATAAGGTAATAATAATTCAGCCAATTTTCAGGTTTGACAGGAAGCTCAAAAACACTTATGATCACCTACTTTTCAGCAGGTCGTCATCTCTTACTTCTTGCAAAACAGTTAATTATTTTCTCATAAAAAATGTTGGCTTTTTTACTTTTCAACATGTCACCTCTTATCATTGCATTGCTGCTACTGTCGATTTATATTTTTCTTCCATCTTTTCCAGAAGCCCTCTTCTTAGTGTATATGCTGACATGTCTGTTACATGTAAGGTAATACTTGTATGGCAATTGACATGTTAACTACATTACCTTTTTTACCCCACAGACGAAAGACTGTTAAACAAGTTGCTCATATTATTCAGGAATATTATGATCCAAATCGGTCAATGTTGGAATTGGTTTTTGCACCCGCAGAAGAATGGATTGCACGCAGTGACTCTGAAATTATTGATGCCACCATGAGTGAACTTTCAAGACTCTTTCCTGATGAAATTTCAGCAGATGGGAGCAAAGCAAAAATATTGAAATATCATGTAGTAAAAACACCAAGGCTAGTATTCACATGTGCAAACCGAAGACAAATTTGTTTATTCTGATGAAGTATTAATTAATAATTATTGGGTTGTGGTGCTTCAGGTCGGTTTATAAAACTGTGCCAGACTGTGAACCTTGCCGTCCCTTGCAAAGATCTCCAATAGAAGGATTTTATTTAGCTGGTGATTACACGAAACAAAAGTATTTGGCTTCAATGGAGGGTGCTGTTTTGTCAGGAAAATTTTGTGCCCAGGCTATTGTACAGGTAATAAATCATTAAGCATAAAACACAAACAAGGCGAGATTTTGTGTGATCTCATGCATCATCTTGTTATGTTACACAGGATTACGAGTTGCTTGCTGCGAGGGGGGAGGTGATGGCTGAAGCAAGCCTGGTCTAAGATGACGTGGCAAGTTGAAAATTGATAAAAACACCCATCCATCCATAGAACTTATCTTGTATCTGTTACTTTATACATGCATTGATTAATCAGTATTTGAAATAGCAATTGCTTGTGAAAAAGTTTGGGTGATGAACACAGTTTTGACTTGTTTATAGTTTTTTTTTTGCTAATAACTAGTAAAGATGATCGATTTAATAAACAACTTCAGTCCTAACCATAACTAGGTATCAAATTTATGAATAAACATCACAGCTCACAGCTAAACATTCAGCTTTGATATCTATATGAAATCTCAGATGCTTTCTAATTAACTTCTCCAGGACAAATTGGATTCTTTAAGTTTGTAGGAGTGTAGTTGAGTTGGCGGTTCAAATTGATATCCCAACCATATTAGCAGGTCCACATGTATTTATTTATATGTTTCATTTTCCATTCAAACAGTTGCTGTTGAAGGTACTAGTTAAGTCTGCTGTTAAACAAGTAGATTGCAGATAACTTGAGCATCATCAAGTTATATATACCGAATAGGATGCTTTTGAAAGACATGAGCCGGAAAAAACGCTATGAGGTTGATCATACATTTTGTACGCACGTAAAACACAAATACAAGGCAAAATAATAGTGTCTACAGACGACTGACTGTATTTCAAGGCTGTGTGTTTTTATGTTTGCCCTTGTATCCGTAAATTATGGAGCCAATTGACCACTTCCTTAATCGTTGGCCGCTTGGCGGGGTTAACATTTATACACATGCAGGCAACATCCCTTCTTGAAGCCCATTGCCCGGGTCAAATACTTGATACTGTTTCCCTTCGGCTCTCAGTTGAAGCATCCACACAACCAGTTCTCATGAATGCTTGGACCTGAGCCTAAATATCTCTATCTTGTAGGTAGCTCTAACATCACAATCCCAAAACTATTCATTATCCCCTTTTAAGGTGGCTATCAATAGACTGGCTGTACTCTGCTAGGATATACCACCCATTAGTGGTGACATAGGTATTATAGTGTTAGATCAGTCTAGACAACCCAAAATTGACAAAACTACGCTTCAAACTGTGATGCATCTGATACTTAGTAGCTACTAACTATCTGGTCAGGAAACGGACGGTTTGCGGCGTCAAGGAGCCAAAGGTATCAAAGGCCAAGGGGACAAATGTATGTTGATTATCTTCACAGGATCTGACATGTTTTTCGACTTTCTTTGACTTTGCCCTCATCATTGCTTGGCCAGGCCAGCCACAAAACCATTATCCCGAAAACAGGCTAGAGGGAACATGCCCGTAAGGTCCACACAAGGGTGTTTCTCACCATCCTAACGAAAGACTAGCACATCCGCTGGGCGTAGAGCAAATATCCCCTTCGTCGGGCCCGTCAGAAAATTCACGGGGTCCTCTTTCTTGGCTGATATCCCGGCTCGCCTTAAAATATCCCATAAAGCATCCTGTACTAAGTCATGGAGTATTTGAACCCCATAAGCTCTTTGCAATGGACTGCATGCTCTCCATATTTATTCAGGTAGGCCTTGCGACAAATCGGACAAGTTTCATCCTCTAAGAACATGGGAACCATTAATCGGTATTTAAGAATTGCCATATATTCAACCGTGGACATAAATTGTCCCAAACCACCAATCGGGATAACGATCAAGAAATCCTGGGCGTGAGGACCCTGCAACCATTCAACCACCGCTTTTTGGAGGAGAGACAAACCAAAAACTTCTCCCATGCTTTCAGCGATTTTGCTAAAGAGGGCATTCGCCAAAGTTTTATGAGTCTTTGGTGGGGGCGGTGCCGTTATTGAGAAACTGCCAAGATCGAAATCAGGGAAGGAGTCATTTAAGCGTCCGAGGGCTTGCACGTAGTCCGAGGGGCTGTTTGGTTGATTAAGTGCTGAATCATTAAGAGGTCTGAATAGTTAAGAGGTCTGAATGGTTAAGTGCTGAATCATTAAGTTGGATCTCTTAATGGTTAGTTTTCTTATCCCACGTTGATAGGGGAGCCTCATTAAGGTTCAACCTAGTTCAACACTTAATAGTTCAGTGCTTAATGGTTCAGCAACACCCCAAATCTTAATGATTCAGACTTAACCATTCCATTCAGAGGCTGAAACAAACGCGCTGAATGCTGAATCATTTAGCACTGAACGGTTAAGAGCCTCATTAAGAGGCTACCAAACAACCCCCCCGAGTCTAGGACAACAACCTCGTTGTTCCGTAAGATGTGGTCATGTGGCTTCCAAGATAAAACCGTCTCTAACCTTTACCCCGTTGCACGACGTCCAATCTCACTGGCATCTGGACTAACAGCTCTCTGAGGAGTATCACGCCTTTTTCCGGTCTACTAAACTCACTGGGGAAAAAACCATCTCTAACCTTTACCCCGTTGCACGACGACCAAAAAACCTTTGTTTTCTTAATATTAAATTTAAGCCCTAAGGATAGCCCCACAAAACTGATAATGTCTAGAGCTTTAGCGACCTCGTGGCGTTACTAATAAATGTCCCATCTTCTTCAAAAAAAAAAAAAAAACAATAAATGTCCCATCATCCAGGTACCAAGCATAAAAGGGAAAGTTACAGTTTTCCTGTACTTGGAGAACTAAGGCGTGTAATGCAAGTGCGAATAGGAGAGGCCCTAGGGGGTCCTCTTACTGGACTCCTGAAGTAGTCCCTACGCAGTTATTGTCATCATACAACCTAGCTGGCTGGGGCGTAAAGGAACTGAATCCACATATAGATGGATGGGCAACGTTGATTAACTTCCCGCAGAAGGCTTGTTCGGTCAACAAATTGAAGACGTTGGAAAAGGCAACTGTAAGCACAACCTAGGATCCGTTCTAGTGAAAGGAATTAAGGAACCTATTCGCGCTGTGAAGCACTGCCTCTGCCCCATTAGAAGTACCCACTCCAAATTGATAATCCCCTAGGTACTTAGCCCCCATTACAATTGCCAAATTTCATTATATGGCTTCAAAAATGGGGCCATGGGACCAAATCGATAAACACTGCTAGCACTTGGGGCACAACCTCCCCAGCCATATGTTGACAACCACAATGATGCTAAGAGTAAACCCTAGGAAGTCGCCTAACCCTCACCACTAAAAGCGTCCAACAGGTGTTGAGCCCACATCACGTCTCTCCCACAGAAAGTCCCTTTGAAAGGATTTGATACATCTGAAAACGCAGTCTCCCTCCACAACTAGAGCAGGCTCGATGACAGAGCTAGTAGGCAGGGCCGGAGGTGGCACCACTGGATCTTTATTAATAAGGGCTTTTATGATAGAATCCTCAAGAGGGGCAACCCCACTAGAATACAACACATTGACTGCAACTGTGAAATGACCATCGTTGACTTTTTGGAGGCATTGCTTAATATTGGGACTCCTTTCAGTATTCCCCTCCACCTCTGCTTCCTCTCTAAAAAGAGCATTTTCCCCCAAGTGATGAAAGAGAGAAGGAACAAAATACGCAAACCCGGACCCATCTTTTCACATCGCAAGGGCTTCTTGGATGCTATAACACTGTAGGAATTTTCTATTCCTTGACCTTGTTGTTGCCTAGTAGAGGTTTGACCACCCGCATGGTACATCAGGACAACAACAAGAGTTTGACCAAATTTTCAACAGAGCTTGGTGAAGCCACTACTTTTGCGTAAAGAACCTGTCAAGTCTTGAGCAAATGCCAAACGACAACTTTGATGGATGCTCATTATAGTTTGAATGGGGAGAGGAAAACATGTTCAAGGAGGGCTACATCCCCTACAATTCCCTGTAAGGGTCACAGTTCCCGCTCCATAGCTGGGTTTCGAAGTTTCTGGATCCTAACAATTAAATCTACAGCATCTTCAGATTCCACAAAAAAAGCATATTTACCATTTGTGTGATTGTACCCCTGCTGAGGGCATGTATTTTTATACATCTCCCTTACAAGCATTTATCACCCAACTTTAAGGTATCCCCAACATCCATAAAAAGATCTAAGTCATTGGAGATAGCGTTTCTCAAAAATCCCCTCCAACTCTCTATCTTGTAATGGTCTCGTTGCAGGTGGGAGATCAGGCAGTTATACCCTGGAATCCGAAAGGAAAATGGTAGACTATGTCCACACAAGAGGAGGGGAGCAACTTCAGGTTGCCCATCCCCTTAAATCGACCCACTAAGGGCACGTTAATCCATAGCAAGTGGGCGGCGGATTACGGTAGGTTAGACCATGTGTAGTGGGGAAGGGAAAAAGATAAGGCCCCTATTTCTGATTGGTCCATGTGGCAACTGAGTCAACATGGGGCTTGAAGTGAAAATGGGGTGTAGTGGTAGTGGGAAAAAGATAAGGCCCCTGTTTCTGATTGGTTGTTTATTTTATTATTTTTTTAAACTATTTACCTAAAATGTAAAAAAAAAGGCAAATGTTATAAAAAAATTACAAATAATATTAAAACACACAACCAATATTAATTAAATTCAAACAACTAAACAAACAACTAAAAAAATACAATAGCAAATTAAAAAAAAAAAACGCAACATAAAAAAAACCAAACACACTAGAGGTTATATTTGGCAAGAATTTATTGCCTATGAAGTTGTGCAAGACGTAGGGCGTCTCCCTCAAGGTGGTCGATCGATCTGAACAAAAACTCAATGTCCTTTTCCCTTTGCCTCGCCTCTTGGATGTCGACGAACCTTTTATTCTCGACCACTCTTTGGTGCATAGTTTCCAAACGTCTTTGGCCAAGGTCGCGAATATCTTGTAGTCGTCGATTCATTTCCTCAAAATCTTCCTTCAACTCACCACCTCCCGAAGACGACTCTGCCTTGCCACCCTATTTTGATCTTCTACCGGGTGGTCTAGGAATATCCTCCTCCTCCTCCTCCTCCTCATCCTCCAAATTAATAGGATCACCTAAGCTCACATAGCGAGCATCGGATGACGGTGTATCCGGATCTCGCGACGAGGAGGTTTTGCTTCGTTTTGCTCTCCTGATTTGGCGCCTATTACCAGACCCCATAGGCGGTACCTCAGCCCACTTAGGACTTTTTCTCAACATCTCCCAAATCCTCAAATACCCGAACGTCCCATGGGTTACGTTCATTTCCTACAACGCTCTTGCCAACACACCATCATCACCTCCCCCCACTGCCCCTGTTGTCGCTACAACGTTGGTAAACCTACGCAAAAGAATGACATCTATTATTTATATCTGTCCACTTCCCCAATATCGAATCGTTGTCTCGATACTCCCCTCTATTCATGGCGGAAAAAAATAGCTCTCGAATTCTCATCCAAAACAACGGATTGTCTTGATAGTTAGCTACAAAAAAATATTATACGATTACAAATATATATAAATACAAAAAAAAATGCTAACCAACTTCGGGATCCTTCGAAATGTCAATCCAAGCCCGAGCTAAAGCATACTCCTCGTCTTTCGACCTACGCTCATACTTTTTTTTTTGACGAGGTGCGTTAGTTTCTTTTTTTTTTTGTGCGAGCGTCTCGCCCACCCCCCCCCCCCCCGTTGAGAACCCTCGGGTTGACGTGGTTGGTCGGGCTCGCCTTGAGTTTCAGGCACGAGCTCGGGCTCCTCTTGAGAACCTTGGCCATAGTTTACGTTCATGTTTGACGCAGACTCTATTGGCCCTTGAAAAAATTGACCCGACATGCTATGGAATTGAGCGTATCCCATTGTGTTCGCGTCGAAATCGCCCCAATCAATATTGGGTGGCGGTTGGGTAGTGTTTGGCCTCGTAGGGTTCGAGCTACCCGGGCGAGACGGGACCCCAAAAGGTGCACGATACGGAAACATTTTTGTGTTTTGAACTTGTGTTTTTTAGTTTGAATAATATGTATTTGATGGGTTTGTGTTGTAGTGTGTGTTTTGTAGTGTGTATACTTATATATAGTTTAAAAAAAATAACCGTTGCTTTAAAAAAAAGACCGTTGTCCCTCTCCATATTTGACCGTTTGATTTTCTTTTTTGAGCGTTAAGGACACGTGGCACAGCATGATTGGATGGTCAATTTGTTGCACGGCGTTATCAACATAACGCTGGGACGATTTTTGAATACATAGCGCCCCCTGTAACGGTGTGGGGGGCGCTATGTTGCCTTTTCACGCCTGAAACGCGCTCCACTACACCCGATCTTAGGCTGAAAGGGGGAACAGGTTTTGGGCGAGTCTGAATTGTTATAAAATGAAAACTTGTTTAAAAATAAATTTAACTAGTTATTAGGACTTGATTTGTTACCCAATTGCCATTAAGCAGATAAGTATGAATTGGCTTTACCCAACCCATTTTATCCCGACTTGATTTGTTATCAAATTGTCTTTGAGCATATAAGTATGAATTGGTTTTACCCGATCTATTTTATCTTGACTTGATTTGACCTGCATTCTTTTAACCTACTTGTGCCTCCCGTCAAAAAAGTTTCTGGATCTGCCCATGTATAAAGGAATTGACCATATTGTAATTCGATATGCATTTTTGAAATTCATTTTTAGCACAATTTGCTAGAACACATTAAAATCAGGGCTCCAAGTTTACTAATTAATGGAGATGGAATAGAACTCACGTATGACAAGGATCATGACGACTCAGGAAGAAAATGTATAGCTTGGCTGATAAGTTGAGAACTTTTTGCATAAATGGGTGGTTTATGATGGGGAAGAGTCTTTTTAGGTGGGTAATGAGAAAATTTGTGTAAATAGGTAGATAATCAACCCATTCGGCGACCTTGAACATGATTTGGTGAAGGTAACAAAATCGATCAGCGACCTTCATGATTTAATCATGAAGGTCGCCTATAGCATGAGCGACCTTGAATGTGTTTTTCAAGGTCGCCAATCGAGTATCCTACCTTGTTCAAGGTCGCTTATTAAGTCCTCTACCTCCTCTTTTAAGGTCGCTGATGTTCAAAGAGAGTCCTTCAATGGTATTCTCTGATTTGTGAAGATGGTGGGAATTCTCTGATTTGTGAAGATGGTGGAAATTCTTTGATTTGTGAAGATGATGGATGGTTTTCCATCTTCTATCATGCATCTTATATAATCAGTTAGAGTGTTAAGAATCAATACAAGCTGCACTCTCACTATTCCCCCGCTAATATTTCAAATCAATACCTGCAAGAATACTCTAGTCTATACATGCATACCATAGAAAACCAAAATATTATACTATACATGCCAACCTCTCGTGAATAATAATCCAAGGAAAAAGCTGAATCAATTTTGAAGCTATAGTATTCATTCAGTGACCTTGATTGAAGCTATACTATTCGATTAGCGACCTAGATAGACGGCGACCTTATTACAAGATAGAACAATGGGATAGCGACCTTATGTGCTTTGTATGACAATCGGACAGCGACCTGCTTCAAAGGGATGAGTATGGACCTATCAAGAAGGTCGTTGATCGGATTTGTTATCTTAAAAAGTTGATGTTCAAGGTCGCCGAATGGGTTGGTTATCTACCTATTTACATAAATTTTCTCATTACCCACCTAAAAACACTCTTCCCCATCATAAACCACCCATTTATGCAAAAAATTGGATAAGTTGAACCAGCAACTTTAATGAAATGGTTAAGTTTGTACATACAAACATACAATCATTTAATCATTGATATATAAACAACATGCAGTAACTCAAAATAAATGCATCCATGAAACATTTCACATATGCAAGAATCATATACATATTATGTCTAATAGGATCGGAGTTCCAATAAACAAAACCATAACATACAATAGTGTTAATTAGTTTCACACATGCATGCATGCAAACTCGATCTAGAGTCCCAAATTAAAGCATAATAATACGACTACGTACCTTAAACCAGACCACGTACTAATCATGTGTCTTCAAATTACTTTATGCGACACGATCAAGTGCAAAACAAAGTTGTTGATCAACCCTAAACGACAAAACCCGTATGATCACCATCTCCCCGTTTGCCTTGACAACATGGTTCCACCCGTTTGCCGTCACAACATCGTTCCAGTTGGTTTTAAACACATAATTATATTCTTTACTCATCTTCCACTTTGTAAGGTTCAATGTCCATTTACGCCTTTCGGGATCAAACACCGACACACTTATGCCTTGTTTGTTTCCCATCAATATTAGCTCCTCATCCGGCGTCAAGAAGCCCCGATTCTTGACTTGTAAAATGGGTATCAACAGCCGGCCCTGATTCGTAGTCACATCCGATTGCGTCAGCCTCTTTTCAATCACCAACTCCACCTCGGACCCACCCACACTTTTTATAAAATCCATCACATCATGATCATTGCTCATATTCATCTCTGCAGTAAGATTAGGTGGTTTTTCTAAAGACATGACTTCATGTGTTTCATGGTTAGGGGTTTGTGGAGGACTACGTCGACTATGATTAAGAACAACGTGTTTTGAACCGTTTAACTTGAAAATAACCTTTTGAGGTTTCACGGAAGATTCCCTTTGTTTAATCTCTCGAAGTTTGTTGCGCATGAGTTTGATGGTAGCTTGAAGATGAGGGTCGTGAAACTTCATTGCAGACAAGATTTTAGCGATGCGTTTTCTGCCCTTTTTTTCTTTCTTCATTCTTTTTGTGAGTTTACCCATTGATCGATCGATCGATAATGTAGGAGGTTTACTTTGGGAGGGATTGGAAATAATAATAATAATAATAAGAATTAGATGAATACATACATATATATGAGTAATGGGGTTGTAGAACATCGATGGAGTTAATGATAATTAAATAAGAGTGAGATGATAATGATAATTAAATGATTGTTTGAGTAATTGTTTCTCCGATTAATGGGTGATAGTGTATTAAATGATGCTAAAACTTAGGAAATTTATATCAATTTTAAGATATTTGATTGATAATATTTCCTTTGTATATTTTTTTTGAACGAATTTCCTTTGTATATTAATAAACAACCAGTAGGAAACCCGCGTGATACGGCGGAGACGATACTTTACAACGCAATACTCGTTTTTTTCCAGCTTATGAATCATCTCGTGATATATTGTATCGGCTAATTAGTTTTTTTATTCGTAATATCTGTATGGTCTATCTATGACATGTGTCTTTCAAGTGTCGGTTAAATAGTAATTTTTCTTTGATACTATCAATTATATCCACACAGGAATAAAAAAAAATATCAATCATAATCTAACATAAAAGTCTACATATCAAGGACTTGAATTGAGTGTTCATGCTAATTTCTTACAATACTATAGAGATTTGTTGGATTGCATTACCATTACAAGAGTCGCATATTTCTATTGCTTGTTTGCCTACTCGTTAAAACATTGGTACTAATTATGTGATTAACTATGTCTATGTGTTTCATCAACACGCAAAACAACTTGAGAATATTGTTCATGGTTTTTGCTCATACTATCACGGTGGAGTGTGGATGCGGGTATCACCGTCGGGTATGTGGTACCCGAGCGGCTACACCGCCCCTCCCCTTCAGGTACAAAAATCAGGTACCATATTCGGTTGGTAGTAACCGAAGTAGTGTGTGTGTGTTGTAGGTGAGAGACATAGAGAGGGGGTAGTGGGTAATGCGTGTAAAATGTTAGGATCCATGGTTTAGGGTACTTTATGGTACCAATTTGCACCACCCTCGAATTTTTGATACCTTAGGATACTTTACGGTAGTGTAGAAAAATATGATGTAGCAACATGTGATTGGAGGGTGTTAATTTTAAATATTGTATAGCTAATCATAAGTTAATGGAAAGAAAAATTGTGCACAATTTTGTAAACATATTTAAATTTAATGGATTATGAAACTAATGATATTCAACAAACATATTTAAATTGACAAAAAAAAAAAAAAAAAAAGAAGAAGACAATTAAAGAGCTTGAAGAAAAACATCTGGCTCACAAAATCAACAACTTTTCCAAATATTCTAGATCCCAGAATACAATTTCTAATCCTTTTTTACCAAAAACACAGCACTCTCTTCCGGTTACATTAAAAAAGAGATTTACTCTTTTACTGCCACCCCTTGCACTTCTCCATTCTAATTAAACCACACCAGCCCCCACCCTTATGGTGGAGTGGCATTTAGTTGAAGAGTGAATACATGGTTTCACAGTGGTTGACACATCGTTTCTTACCGTTAAAATTTAAAAAAATACTAAACCACACCGAACAAAAGCTGGTTCCTAATTCCTACATGGATCCCCTGCCTCTATTTTTTTTTAAAGGGGAATTGGATTTTAATAACCTGAACTAATTGAAATTGGCCACTGGCACCCCAAACTAAAAAATTGGCCATATATAACCTAAACTATTAACTTGTTGGAATCTAACACCCAACTAACTGACGCCGTTAGTTGGGTTGCTGATGTGGCAAGAATTGCTGACGTGGCATGATGGTGGGCCCTCATTTAAACCAGTCACATGCTGATGTGTTAATACCCATTAAAACAAAAATCCAAAAATAAAAAAATAAATCCACTTCATCATCATCTTTATAAACACACATCATCATCATGATCTTCATAAACCATATCATCATCATCATCTTCATAAACACACAAAACCAGATCCAGATCATCATCATCTTCATCATAAAAACATATTTATCCCCTGCTCTCTCTCTCTTTACACACACAATCCACACACACACATCTTATTTATCATCATCATAAAAAACAACGATCCACCTCCAAGAATAATATTTGTTGTAACACGATCCAACAACAATCCACATCCAAAAGCCAGATCTGATATTATACCCACATCATCATCATCATAAAAACACCACGTCCACCTTCATTACAAATCCAAATCCCATCTCCAAAATCTAGATCCAACCCCCATAAAAATATCTGTACTCTCAACCCTAGAATTACTATTATTATTATTGTTATTATTCCAAAGCTCCATCTTGGAATTAACTAATCGAACTGAAATCAGTTGGTCATCGGTTGAGTTGATTGATTGGGGTTAGTTTAGGGGATTGTTGCTGGGACTATCCAACACGACGTCGTCGTGGATGAGACAGAATTTGGGGCGAGTGTAAATGAGACAAAATTTGGGTATAATATCAGGTTGTTCGGAAGTTGCAGGTTGTTCGGAAAGTTGCAGAATTTGGGGCGTTCCTTTGTTGATACTTTGTCTTCTCTAAAGGTTCACCGAAGAACTTGCAGGTTGTTCGGAAAGTTGCTATGTTTGGGGTTAAAGGTAATAACATTATTTTGGTGGTGGTTGTAGAGAGTGAGAGGTTGGAGAGAGAGAGAGAGAGAGAGAGAGAGAGAGAGGGGTATCGTGGTGGTGGTTGTTGAGTGGGAGGGGTACGGTGGTGGTGGTGGTTGTAGAGGGAGAGGGGTACGGTTGTGCTGGTTGCAGGGGGAGAGGTTGGTGGTGGTTGAGGACTGAACTGTGAACTCCTCAAATGAAATGAGAGAAAGGTATTTATGAATGAAGGAGATGATGATGATGTGGAATTTTTTTTTTTAGGTTTTTAATTTAAATAGGTTAATACACATCATCATGCCACGTCAGCGAACCAGTGCCATGTCAGCGAAGTCACTAACGGCGTTAGTGATTTAACCGTTAGTGGGTGCTAGATTCCAATAAGTTAATAGTTCAGGTTATATATGGCCAATTTTTTAGTTGGGGTGCCAGTGGCCAATTTCAAATAGTTCAGGTTATTAAAATCCAATTCCCCTTTTTTAAACTCTATAATGCCACTACTTATTTTTTAACTCACATTTTGAGGATATTGTTTAACCTTTGATTCATGATCCTGGAGTAAATATGTCCATTCTTGAGGGATGACCACTTATTGTTCCATTCATGCTGCTGGCGTAAGCCTGAGGCGGACCGAGGCATAAGCCTGAGGTGAACTGAGACATAACCCTGAGGTGGAATCAAAAAAATAAAATATAATGACATAGAAAAGTCTAACATTCCATGAGGCACGCCTACGATTCATTTTCTTAGTGTTTCGCCTCAAGGCGCACAACTCAAACGTTTTTTAAACCATGAATAAAACTGGTAACATGTCAACCCACCCTGATATGACTGACTCGTTTCTATATATTAAGCTGCCTTTTGACCCATTTAGGCACCCCTAGGTTCGCATGATTAAACCCAAGAAACCTAGTTCTAGTCTAGAGATAATCTATATTGTAAATGCATGGTGGTACCTGCATTTCAATTCATCCAAAACTCACACTAATTGCCTTTATTTTCAATTGTGAGATCATCATCTGCTTGTTTCGCTCTGATTTGCCTCCACACTTCCTGTTTTTTATCTACAAAAAAAAAAAAAAAAACAACCATGTTTTATGTTCTATAACAAACAATATAATAATTACTTTTTGTAATTTAACGCATTCAGATCAGAATTAAACCAACATTTAATCAAAAGTATAATTTATCAACTTTTTAAAAACTCCTTCGGTGCTAAGGATGCACATATAAAATTCAAGCACAAAGTCGATGAACCATCTAAAATAGAAGTGATTTTGAATTCAACAATAAAGAGAGCTGCAGAAAGCAAAGTAGCAAATAAGAGTTGAAAGAACTTACTGGTTGACCAATACGCAAGCAAGTAGTTGCATATTCCATTTAGTATTCGTAACCCCTTTTCTCTGATTTTCCGAGTGACTCGAAAGTCATAACATGTAATATGATAATTCTTTGTGGGATAGCCTGAAGCAAATAACTGGCAAAAAGGAACAGGTCTAGTAAAGTTAGGAAAGAAAAAGAAATTTCATGGTTGTGTATCGTGTATCGTAGTGCGTGATTAAAGATTGTTGCAGCCACTGTATTGGTACTGTCAGCTATTTTTGTGAAGGCGATGTAAGCATATGCTGGTTCATCGGCTTCATGAGTTCCATACGACCATCTTGTTGGTGTTTTGTATATCTTTCTGGGACATTGTGAACACTTTATGTAATACCATGGCTTGCCATCCATATAAGACATAATTGATGTTGTACAGCTAAATGTTTTCCCCTATTAAAAAAACATAGTATTAGCGTTGTGGTATTGGTAATTTAAAAAGCAAATTGCATACCTGATTCTGTTCAATATCTTGATCCAAAAGATGTTGAATTGTTTTCGTTTCCTCTGCAGCGCCATGTCTCAATTGCTGGCCATACAGTGTAGTCAGGAGAGGTTGTGCAATGAATCTGCAAGACTTATCAGTTGATTTTACTTAAAGATTTGAAATGGCAGTTTGTTTTTTTGAGTTTATACCTGTTTTGGATGGCGATGGCTTCAGTTGTTTGTGGATTAAAATACGTGTATGATGCTAGCGTTGAGCCCAGTTGTAGCCTGTCTGTATAAAACACGTTAATGTTATTGTCTAACATGAATATATATTTTAACGAAGGATAAAAGTAAGTGAGTGTAAGTTGGAATGATACCCAAATATGTTGTTATGCGTATGGCTGTGACAACTGTAATTATCGGTTGTTCTGTGGTCAGCATTTCTTCTATATTGCAGTATAGTAATGCTTCCTCCCACAGTGTTGGAGTAATTTTGTTTCCACTGTAATGACAAAAACTTTATTATAGTCAAGCAATGTATAACAGACATAAGATATCAGATTAGACCGAATCATGCACACTAATCAAACTATTTTTCTAACCTTAATTCTGGAATTGGAATGAAATTCCGATTATGCATTTGTTTGTTTCTGTTTGTTTATCAATCGATTTGTGTTATTGTTTCGTCGTTTTTCATAATTGACACACAATATAGAATTTTATTTGTTCTTTGATTGAAATTACAAATGTGTATTCGCTTACAGGCATGACGTGTTTCGTCAATATGTTAAAGTATTAAATATTTTTTTAGCTCCTGTAACACATTAAGGTATTAACATTAAGAAACGTTAAAAATCAACTGAACTGACCTTCATGTGCAAGTCACCTGAGGGTATAATGGTCATTTCATTATGATGCCTTTTCCTTTAAAATATAAAATCAACCCATTACTCTGTTATTGTGTTTCAAACATCCAACGTCTATCATGGTGTCTCCATCATCATCATCCTCATCAGTGTTTTGCCATTGTGGATATCCTGCTAAAATTCGAACATCCTGGACTGACAATAACCCTGGCCATCTGTTTTCTTGTTTTTCAATGATGGTAAGACAACTTTCTTTGCCCTAATTTTTGATCTGTTTTTTACCCTAATTTTTGTTTTTTAGCAAGGATCAAGGTGTGGATTCTTTGGTTGAATTGATCCTCCAACATGTCATTCATGCACTCAAATCATACCTGGCCTTCTAAAGTAAAAAAAAAAAAAACAGTTTGGAGGAGAGTGTTAAGGATCTTCAAACTGAAGTTGATAAGAAGAAGAAACTTGAAGCTAAAGTTGATATGAAAAACAAACAACTGCTGATCTGTTGTTGTATGTTTGTATTGTTGTTGGTTCTGTATTTAGGCAAGTATGGTCAGGTTGGGTTTAGTAACTATTTTGTAATAGAATTGTAATGAAAATATATGGCAAGAAAGCTGAACTGGAATGTTTTGTAATAGATTGAAGGTGAAAAATGTATAGAAATCCTATATTTTGATATTAATGAATGGAATTCCTTTATTTTGGCATTTATACTTTGTTTTCTTTTATTTTAAGTTTTGGTTATTATGATGAAACATACAAATCAATGAGCATTATATGCCAATGTATTAAGGCGCTTTAATATCTATATGCTTAATCATTTAAACGGCTATATGTTTAGGCCAAACATGGTTAGTTTTGGGTCCTAGGATGACTTAGTTGTGATCAAACAATCAGCTTGTTCTAATGGGTCATATATCAATTATATAATACGGATCAGCTGCTGATATGGTGATATTTAGCGTACTCCAACCACAATATTCAACATTGATATGGGCATCAAAATGTATACACAAAGTTGGATTGTATGGAACACCAAAACCATTATCAAGGGGCACCCCTGACTTTTCGATGCGCCTGCAATTTTCAGATCTTTTGTACTGCACATAACCTTGATTTATCAAATCTGGTGATTTGTTCATACGATTTAGGAAATGATTTTGAGCATTTTCCATTTTTCATGCATGGCGCATTAGGTTTCGGAATACCACAAGGGCCATGCATCTTTGATTCAGTAATAATATGATATAATACCATATTGCCAAATTTCATTATCTGGCTTCAAAAATGGGGCCATGGGACCAAATTGATAAACACTGCTAGCACTTGGGGCACAACCTCCCTAGCCATATGTTGACAACCACAATGATGCTAAGAGTAAACCCTAGGAAGTCTCCTAACCCTAACCACTAAAAGCATCCAACAGGTGTTGAGCCCACATCACGTCTCTCCCACAGAAAGTCCCTTTGAAAGGATTTGATACATCTGAAAATGCAGTCTCCCTCCACAACTAGAGCAGGCTGGATGACAGAACTAGTAGGTAGGGCCGGAGGTGGCACCGCTGGATCTTTATTAATAAGGGCTTTTATGATAGAATCCTCAAGAGGGGCAACCCCACTAGAATACAACACATTGACTGCAACTGTGAAATGACCATCGTTGACTTTTTGGAGGCATTGCTTAATATGGGGACTTCTTTTAGTATTCCCCTCCGCCTCTGCTTCCTCTCTAAAAAGAGCATTTTCCCCCAAGTGATGAAAGAGAGAAGGAACAAAATACGCAAACCCGAACCCATCTTTTCACATCGCAAGGGCTTCTTGGATGCTATAACACTGTAGGGATTTTCTATTCCTTGACCTTGTTGTTGCCTAGTAGACGGTTTGACCACCCGCACGGTACATCAGGACAACAACAAGAGTTTGACCCAATTTTCAACAGAGCTTGGTGAAGCCACTACTTTGCGTAAAGAACCTGTCAAGTCTTGAGCAAATGCCAAACAACAACTTTGATGGATGCTCATTATAGTTTGAATGGGGAGAGAGAAAACATGTTCAAGGAGGGCTACATCCCCTACAATTCCCTGTAAGGGTCACAGTTCCCGCTCCATAGCTGGGTTTCGAAGTTTCTAGATCCTAACAATTAAATCTACAGCATCTTCAGATTCCACAGAAAAACCATATTTACCATTTGTGTGATTGTACCCCTGCTGAGGGCATGTATTTTTATACATCTCCCTTATAAGCATTTATCACCCAGCTTTAAGATATCCCCAACATCCATAAAAAGATCTAAGTCTTTGGAGATAGCATTTCTCAAAAATCCCCTCCTACTCTCTATCTTGTAATGGTCTCGTTGCAGGTGGGAGATCAGACAGTTATACCCTGGAATCCGAAAGGAAAACGGTAGACTATGTCCACACAAGAGGAGGGGAGCAACTTCAGGTTGCCCACCCCCTTAAATCGACCCACTAAGGGCACGTTAATCCATAGCAAGTGGGCGGCGGATTAAGGTGGGTTAGACCATGTGTAGTGGGGAAGGGAAAACGATAAGGCCCCTATTTCTGATTGGTCCATGTGGCAGCTGAGTCAACATGGGGCTTGAAGTGAAAATGGGGTGTAGTGGTAGTGGGAAAAAGATAAGGCCTATGTTTCTGATTGGTTGTTTATTTTATTATTTTTTTAAACTATTTACCTAAAATGTAAAAAAAAAGGCAAATGTTATAAAAAAAAATTACAAATAATATTAAAACACACAACCAATATTAATTAAATTCAAACAACTAAACAAACAACTAAAAAAATACAATAGCAAATTAAAAAAAAACGCAACATAAAAAAAACGAAACACGCTATATTTGACTGTTTGAATAATATGTATTTGATGGGTTTGTGTTGTAGTGTGTGTTTTGTAGTGTGTATATATAGTTTAAAAAAAATTAACCGTTGCTTTAAAAAAAAAGACCGTTGCCCCTCTCCATATTTGACTGTTTGATTTTCTTTTTTGACCGTTAAGGACACATGGCACAGCATGATTGGATGGTTAATTTGTTGCACGGCGTTATCAACATAACGATGGGACGACTTTTGAATACATAGCGCCCCTGTAACGGTGTGGGGGGGGGGGCGCTATGTTGCCTTTTCACGCCTGAAACGCGCTCCACTACACCCGGTCTTAGGCTGAAAGGGGGAATAGGTTTTGGGCGAGTCTGAATTGTTATAAAATGAAAACTTGTTTAAAAATAAATTTAAATAGTTATTAGGACTTGATTTGTTACCCAATTGCCATTAAGCAGATAAGTATGAATTGGCTTTACCCAACCCATTTTATCCCGATTTGATTTGTTATCAAATTGTCTTTGAGCGGATAAGTATGAATTGGTTTTACCCGATCTATTTTATCTTGACTTGATTTGACTTGCATTCTTTTAACCTACTTGTGCTTCCCGTCAAAAAAGTTTCTGAATCCGCCCATGTATAAAGGTATTGACCATATTGTAATTCGATATGCATTTTTGTAATTCATTTTTAGCACAATTTGCTAGATACACATTAAAATCAGGGCTCCAAGTTTACTAATTAATGGAGATGGAATAGAACTCATGTATGACAAGGATCATGATAACTCAGGAAGAACAGTGTATAGCTTGGCTGATAAGTTGAGAATGTTTTGCATAAATGGGTGGTTTATGACGGGGAAGAGTCTTTTTAGGTGGGTAATGAGAAAATTTATGTAAATAGGTAGATAACCAACCCATTCGGCGACCTTGAACATGATTTGGTGAAGGTAACAAAATCGATCAGCGACTTTCATGATTTAATCATGAAGGTCGCCTATAGCATGAGCGACCTTGAATGTGTTTTTCAAGGTCGCCAATCGAGTATCCTACCTTGTTCAAGGTCGCTTATTAAGTCCTCTACCTTCTCTTTTTTAGGTCGTTGATGTTCAAAGAGAGTCCTTCAATGGTATTCTCTGATTTGTGAAGATGGTGGGAATTCTTTGATTTGTGAAGATAGTGGAAATTCTTTGATTTGTGAAGATGATGGATTGTTTTCCATCTTCTATCATGCATCTTATATAACCAGTTTGTGTGTTAAGAATCAATTGTATGAATATATTTATATATTCTAATTAAATGGTCCTTATAATCATTTATCTAATAAATGTAATAAATGATCAATGACCTAAATAACCCCTATTGGTTTAACTGGTCTTTATGTGATGGACGTAATTACCCTTAATGAACCATTAAATAGGGTTTCCCCTTGGGTGTATATATAGAGGTTATTAGGAGAGATTAAAGGCTAATGAAACACCATTACTCACAACCCTAATTTGTTCCTCCTCTCCTCTCTAAAACTGAGATCTCTGATCTCCTTAAGCCATCCTAACTGTACACCCTAAACGGGAACCCGATCATCTTGTAGATCATGAAGTATTCCCTCTCAATGGTTACTGGCTAATAAGGTACATATTCGATTTACTTATTCATGTTTATGTATTATTATCAAAGAATTGGTCAACATCAATACAAGCTGCACTCTCACTATTCCCCCTGCTAATATTTCAAATCAATACCTGTAAGAATACTCTAGTCTATACATGCATACCATAGAAAACCAAAATATTATACTATACATGCCAACCTCTCGTGAATAATAATCCAAGGAAAACGCTGAATCAATTTTGAAGCTATAGTATTCATTCAGCGACCTTGATTGAAGCTATACTATTCGATCAACGACCTTGATAGACGGCGACCTTATTACAAGATAGAACAATGGGACAGCGACCTTATGTGCTTTGTATGACAATCGGACAGCGACCTGCTTCAAAGGGATGAGTATGGACCTATCAAGAAGGTCGCTGATCGGATTTGTTATCTTCAAAAGTTGATGTGCAAGGTCGCCGAATGGGTTGGTTATCTACCTATTTACATAAATTTTCTCATTACCCACCTAAAAACACTCTTCCCCATCATAAACCACCCATTTATGCGAAAAATTGGATAAGTTGAACCAGCATCAACTTTAATGAAATGGTTAAGTTTGTACATACAAACGTACAATCATTTAATCATTGATATATAAACAACATTCAGTAACTCAAAATAAATGCATCCATGAAACAGTGTACATATGCAAGAATCATATACATATTATGTCTAATAGGATCGGAGTTCCAATAAACAAAACCATAACATACAATAGCGTTAATTAGTTTCACACATGCATGCATGCATGCATGCAAACTCGATCTAGAGTCCCAAATTAAAGCATAATAATACGACTACGTACCTTAAACCAGACCACGTACTAATCATGTGTCTTCAAATTACTTTATGCGACACGATCAAGTGCAAAACAAAGTTGTTGATCAACCCTAAACGACAAAACCCGTATGATCACCATCTCCCCGTTTGCCTTGACAACATGGTTCCACCCGTTTGCCGTCACAACATCGTTCTCGTGATATATTGTATCGGCTAATTAGTTTTTTTATTCGTAATATATGTATGGTCTATCTATGACATGTGTCTTTCAAGTGTCGGTTAAATAGCAATTTTACTTTAATACTATCAGGTATATCCACACAGGAATAAAAAAAATATCAATCATATCTAACATAAAAGTCTACATATCAAGGACTTGAATTGAGTGTTCATGCTAATTTCTTACAATACTTTAGAGATTTCTTGGATTGCATTACCATTACAAGAGTCACATATTTCTATTGCTTGTTTGCCTACTCGTTAAAACATTGGTACTAATTATGTGATTGTTAACTATGTGTCTATGTGTTTTATCAACACGCAAAACAACTTGAGAATATTGTCCATGGTTTTTGCTCATACTATCACGGTGGAGTGTGGATGCGGGTATCACCGTCGGGTATGTGGTACCCGAGCGGCTACACCGCCCCTCCCCTTCAGGTACAAAAATCAGGTACCATATTCGGTTGGTAGTAACCGAAGTAGTGTGTGTGTTGTAGGTGAGAGATATAGAGATGGGGTAGTGGGTAATGCGTGTAAAATGTTATGATCCATGGTTTAGGGTACTTTATGGTACCAATTTGCACCACCCTCGAATTTTTGATACCTTAGGATACGTTACGGTAGTGTAGAAAAATATGATGTAGCAACATGTGATTGGAGGGTGTTAATTTTAAATATTGTATAGCTAATCATAAGTTAATGGAAAGAAAAATTGTGCACAATTTTGTAAACATATTTAAATTTAATGGATTAAGAAACTAATGATATTCAACAAACATATTTAAATTGACAAAAAAAAAAAAAAAAGCCAATTAAGGAGAGGTTGTGCAATGAATCTGCAAGGCTTATCAGTTGATTTTACTTAAAGATTTGGAAATGGCAGTTTGTTTTTTTGAGTTTATACCTGTTTCGGATGGCGATGGCTTCAGTTGTTTGTGGATTAAAATACGTGTATGATGCTAGCGTTGATCCTAGTTGTAGCCTGTCTGTATAAAACACGTTAATGTTATTGTCTAACATGAATATATATTTTAACGAAGGATAAAAGTAAGTGAGTGTAAGTTGGAATGATACCCAAATATGTTGTTATGCGTATGGCTGTGACAACTGTAATTATCGGTTGTTCTGTGGTCAGCATTTCTTCTACATTGCAGTATAGTAATGCTTCCTCCCACAGTGTTGGAGTAATTTTGTTTCCACTGTAATGACAAAAACTTTATTATAGTCAAGCAATGTATAACAGACATAAGATATCAGATTAGACCGAATCATGCACACTAATCAAACTATTTTTCTAACCTTAATTCTGGAATTGAAATGAAATTCCGATTATGCATTTGTTTGTTTCTGTTTGTTTATCAATCGATTTGTGTTATTGTTTCGTCGTTTTTCATAGATGACACACAATATAGAATTTTATTTGTTCTTTGATTGAAATTACAAATGTGTATTCGCTTACAGGCATGACGTGTTTCGTCAATATGTTAAAGTATTAAATATTTTTTTAGCTTCTGTAACACATTAAGGTATTAACATTAAGAAACGTTAAAAATAAACTGAACTGACCCTCATGTGCAAGTCACCTGAGGGTATAATGGTCATTTCATTATGATGCCTTTTCCTTTAAAATATAAAATCAACCCATTACTCTGTTATTGTGCTTCAAACATCCAACGTCTATCATGGTGTCTCCATCATCATCATCCTCATCAGTGTTTTGCCATTGTGGATATCCTGCTAAAATTCGAACATCCTGGACTGACAATAACCCTGGCCATCGGTTTTCTTGTTTTTCAATGATGGTAAGACAACTTTCTTTGCCCTAATTTTTGATCTGTTTTTTACCCTAATTTTTGTTTTTAGCAAGGATCAAGGTGTGGATTCTTTGGTTGGATTGATCCTCCAACATGTCATTCATGCACTCAAATCATACCTAGCCTTCTAAAGTAAAAAAAAAAAAAAAAAACAGTTTGGAGGAGAGTGTTAAGGATCTTCAAACTGAAGTTGATAAGAAGAAGAAACTTGAAGCTGAAGTTGATATGAAAAACAAACAACTGCTGATCTGTTGTTGTATGTTTGTATTGTTGTTGGTTCTGTATTTAGGCAAGTATGGTCAGGTTGGGTTTAGTAACTATTTTGTAATAGAATTGCAATGAAAATGTATGGCAAGAAAGCTGAATTGGAATGTTTTGTAATAGATTGAAGGTGAAAATGTATAGAAATCCTATATTTTGACATTAATGAATGGAATTCCTTTATTTTGCCATTTATATTTTGTTTTCTTTTATTTTAAGTTTTGGTTATTGTGATGATACATACAAATCAATG
This sequence comes from Ambrosia trifida, assembly GCA_028751855.1. Classification (NCBI taxonomy): domain Eukaryota; kingdom Viridiplantae; phylum Streptophyta; class Magnoliopsida; order Asterales; family Asteraceae; genus Ambrosia; species Ambrosia trifida. Next base: position 103,842,069 of record CM054123.1, on the reverse strand, counting down.
AGCATTATATGCCAATGTATTAAGGCGCTTTAATATCTATATGCTTAATCATTTAAACGGCTATATGTATAGGCCAAACATGTTTAGTTTTGGGTCCTAGGACGACTTAGTTGTGATCAAACAATCAGCTTGTTCTAATGGGTCATATATCAATTATATAATACGGATCAGCTGCTGATATGGTGATATTTAGCGTACTCCAACCACAATATTCAACATTGATATGGGCATCAAAATGTATACACAAAGTTGGATTGTATGGAACACCAAAACCATTATCAAGGGGCACCCCTAACTTTTCGACGCGCCTGCAATTTTCTGATCTTTTGTAATGCACATAACCTTGATTTATCAAATCTGGTGATTTGCTCATACGATTTAGGAAATGATTTTGAGCATTTTCCATTTTTCATGCACGACGCATTAGGTTTCGGAATACCACAAGGGCCATGCATCATTGATTCAGTAATAATATGATATAATACCATATTGCCAAATTTCATTATCTGGCTTCAAAAATGGGGCCATGGGACCAAATTGATAAACACTGCTAGCACTTGGGGCACAACCTCCCTAGCCATATGTTGACAACCACAATGATGCTAAGAGTAAACCCTAGGAAATCGCCTAACCCTCACCACTAAAAGCGTCCAACAGGTGTTGAGCCCACATCACGTCTCTCCCACAGAAAGTCCCTTTGAAAGGATTTGATACATCTGAAAACGCAGTCTCCCTCCACAACTAGAGCAGGCTGGATGACAGAACTAGTAGGCAGGGCCGGAAGTGGCACCACTGGATCTTTATTAATAAGGGCTTTTATGATAGAATCCTCAAGAGGGGCAACCCCACTAGAATACAACACATTGACTGCAACTGTGAAATGACCATTGTTTACTTTTTGGAGGGATTGCTTAATATTGGGACTCCTTTCAGTATTCCCCTCCACCTCTGCTTCCTCTCTAAAAAGAGCATTTTCCCCCAAGTGATGAAAGAGAGAAGGAACAAAATACGCAAACCCGGACCCATCTTTTCACATCGCAAGGACTTCTTGGATGCTATAACACTGTAGGGATTTTCTATTCCTTGACCTTGTTGTTGCCTAGTAGACGGTTTGACCACCCGCAGGGTACATCAGGACAACAACAAGAGTTTGACCCAATTTTCAACAGAGCTTGGTGAAGCCACTACTTTGCGTAAAGAACCTGTTAAGTCTTGAGCCAATTCCAAATGACAACTTTGATGGATGCTCATTATAGTTTGAATGGGGAGAGGAAAACATGTTCAAGGAAGGCTACATCCCCTACAATTCCCTGTAAGGGTCATAGTTCCCGCTCTATAGCTGGGTTTCGAAGTTGTTGCCTAGTAGACGGTTTGACCACCCGCAGGGTACATCAGGACAACAACAAGAGTTTGACCCAATTTTCAACAGAGCTTGGTGAAGCCACTACTTTGCGTAAAGAACCTGTTAAGTCTTGAGCAAATTCCAAATGACAACTTTGATGGATGCTCATTATAGTTTGAATGGGGAGAGGAAAACATGTTCAAGGAAGGCTACATCCCCTACAATTCCCTGTAAGGGTCATAGTTCCCGCTCTATAGCTGGGTTTCGAAGTTTTTGGATCCTAACAATTAAATCTACAGCATCTTCAGATTCCACAGAAAAAGCATATTTACCATTTGTGTGATTATACCCCTGCTGAGGGCATGTATTTTTATACATTTCCCTTACAAGCATTTATCACCCAGCTTTAAGGTATCCCCAACATCCATAAAAAGATCTAAGTCCTTGGAGATAGCGTTTCTCAAAAATCCCCTCCAACTCTCTATCTTGTAATGGTCTCGTTGCAGGTGGGAGATCAGGCAGTTATACCCTGGAATCCGAAAGGAAAACGGTAGACTATGTCCACACAAGAGGAGGGGATCAACTTCAGGTTGCCCACCCCCTTAAATCGACCCACTAAGGGCACGTTAATCCATAGCAAGTGGGGAGGCGGATTAAGGTGGGTTAGACCATGTGTAGTGGGGAAGGGAAAAAGATAAGACCCATATTTCTGATTGGTCCATGTGGCAGCTGAGTCAACATGGGGCTTGAAGTGAAAATGGGGTGTAGTGGTAGTGGGAAAAAGATAAGGCCCATGTTTCTGATTGGTTGTTTATTTTATTATTTTTTTAAACTATTTACATAAAATGTAAAAAAAAAAGGCAAATGTTATAAAAAAAATTACAAATAATATAAAAACACACAACCAATATTAATTAAATTCAAACAACTAAACAAACAACTAAAAAAATACAATAGCAAATTTAAAAAAAAAAAAAACGCAACGTAAAAAAACCAAACACACTAGAGGTTATATTTGGCAAGAATTTATTGCCTATGAAGTTGTGCAAGGCGTAGGGCGTCTCCCTCGAGGTGGTCGATCAATCTGAACAAAAACTCAATGTCCTTTTCCCTTTGCCTCGCTTCTTGGATGTCGACGAACCTTTTATTCTCGACCACTCTTTGGTGGATAGTTTCCAAACGTCTTTGGCCAAGGTCGCGAATATCTTGTAGTCGTCGACTCATTTCCTCAAAATCTTCCTTCAACTCACCACCTCCCGAAGACGACTCCGCCTTGCCACCCTATTTTGATCTTCTACCCGGTGGTCTAGGAATATCCTCCTCCTCGTCGTCCTCATCCTCCAAATTAATAGGATCACCTAAGCTCACATAGCAAGCATCGGATGACGGTGTATCCGGATCTCGCGACGAGGAGGTTTTGCTTCGTTTTGCTCTCCTGATTTGGCGCCTATTACCGGACCCCATAGGCGGTACCTCAGCCCACTTAGGACTTTTTCTCAACATTTCCCAAATCCTCAAATACCCGAACGTCCCATGGGCTGCGTTCATTTCCTACAACGCTCTTGCCAACACACCATCATCACCTCCCCCCACTGCCCCTGTTGTCGCTACAACGTTGGTAAACCTACGCAAAAGAATGACATCTATTATTTATATCCGTCCACTTTCCCAATATTGAATCGTTGTCTCGATACTCCCCTCTATTCATGGCGGAAAAAAATAGCTCTCGAATTCTCATCCAAAACAACGGATTGTCTTGATAGTTAGCTACAAAAAAAATATTATACGATTACAAATATATATAAATACAAAAAAAAAATACTAACCAACTTCGGGATCCTTCGAAATGTCAATCCAAGCCCGAGCTAAAGCAAACTCCTCGTCTTTCGACCTACGCTCATACTTTTTTTTTTTTGACGAGGTGCGTTAGTTTTTTTTTTTTTTTTATGCAAGCGTCTCGCCCCCCCCCCCCCCCCCCGTTGAGAACCCTCGGGTTGACGTGGTTGGTCGGGCTCGCCTTGAGTTTCAGGCACGAGATCGGGCTCCTCTTGAGAACCTTGGCCATAGTTTACGTTCATGTTTGACGCAGACTCCATTGGCCCTTGAAAAAATTGACCCGACATGCTATGGAATTGAGCGTATCCCATTGTGTTCGCGTCGAAATCGCCCCAATTAATATTGGGTGGCGGTTGGGTAGTGTTTGGCCTTGTAGGGTTCGAGCTACCCGGGCGAGACGGGACCCCAAAAGGTGCATGATACGGAAACATTTTTGTGTTTTGAACTTGTGTTTTTTAGTTTGAATAATATGTATTTGATGGGTTTGTGTTGTAGTGTGTGTTTTGTAGTGTGTATACTTATATATAGTTTAAAAAAAATAACCGTTGCTTTTAAAAAAAAAGACCGTTGTCCCTCTCCATATTTGACCGTTTGATTTTCTTTTTTGAGCGTTAAGGACACGTGGCACAGCATGATTGGATGGTCAATTTGTTGCACGGCGTTATCAACATAACGCTGGGACGATTTTTGAATACATAGCGCCCCCTGTAACGGTGTGGGGGGCGCTATGTTGCCTTTTCACGCCTGAAACGCGCTCCACTACACCCGATCTTAGGCTGAAAGGGGGAATAGGTTTTGGGCGAGTCTGAATTGTTATAAAATGAAAACTTGTTTAAAAATAAATTTAACTAGTTATTAGGACTTGATTTGTTACCCAATTGCCATTAAGCAGATAAGTATGAATTGGCTTTACCCAACCCATTTTATCCCGACTTGATTTGTTATCAAATTGTCTTTGAGCAGATAAGTATGAATTGGTTTTACCCGATCTATTTTATCTTGACTCGATTTGACCTGCATTCTTTTAACCTACTTGTGCCTCCCGTCAAAAAAGTTTCTGGATCTGCCCATGTATAAAGGAATTGACCATATTGTAATTCGATATGCATTTTTGTAATTCATTTTTAGCACAATTTGCTAGAACACATTAAAATCAGGGCTCCAAGTTTACTAATTAATGGAGATGGAATAGAACTCACGTATGACAAGGATCATGATGACTCAGGAAGAAAGTGTATAGCTTGGCTGATAAGTTGAGAACTTTTTGCATAAATGGGTGGTTTATGATGGGGAAGAGTCTTTTTAGGTGGGTAATGAGAAAATTTGTGTAAATAGGTAGATAATCAACCCATTCGGCGACCTTGAACATGATTTGGTGAAGGTAACAAAATTGATGAGCGACCTTGAATGTGTTTTTCAAGGTCGCCAATCGAGTATCCTACCTTGTTCAAGGTCGCTTATTAAGTCCTCTACCTCCTCTTTTAAGGTCGCTGATGTTCAAAGAGAGTCCTTCAATGGTATTCTCTGATTTGTGAAGATGGTGGGAATTCTTTGATTTGTGAAGATGGTGGAAATTCTTTGATTTGTGAAGATGATGGATGGTTTTCCATCTTCTATCATGCATCTTATATAATCAGTTAGAGTGTTAAGAATCAATACAAGCTGCACTCTCACTATTCCCCCGCTAATATTTCAAATCAATACCTGCAAGAATACTCTAGTCTATACATGCATACCATAGAAAACCAAAATATTATACTATACATGCCAACCTCTCGTGAATAATAATCCAAGGAAAAAGCTGAATCAATTTTGAAGCTATAGTATTCATTCAGTGACCTTGATTGAAGCTATACTATTCGATTAGCGACCTAGATAGACGGCGACCTTATTACAAGATAGAACAATGGGATAGCGACCTTATGTGCTTTGTATGACAATCGGACAGCGACCTGCTTCAAAGGGATGAGTATGGACCTATCAAGAAGGTCGTTGATCGGATTTGTTATCTTAAAAAGTTGATGTTCAAGGTCGCCGAATGGGTTGGTTATCTACCTATTTACATAAATTTTCTCATTACCCACCTAAAAACACTCTTCCCCATCATAAACCACCCATTTATGCAAAAAATTGGATAAGTTGAACCAGCAACTTTAATGAAATGGTTAAGTTTGTACATACAAACATACAATCATTTAATCATTGATATATAAACAACATGCAGTAACTCAAAATAAATGCATCCATGAAACATTTCACATATGCAAGAATCATATACATATTATGTCTAATAGGATCGGAGTTCCAATAAACAAAACCATAACATACAATAGTGTTAATTAGTTTCACACATGCATGCATGCAAACTCGATCTAGAGTCCCAAATTAAAGCATAATAATACGACTACGTACCTTAAACCAGACCACGTACTAATCATGTGTCTTCAAATTACTTTATGCGACACGATCAAGTGCAAAACAAAGTTGTTGATCAACCCTAAACGACAAAACCCGTATGATCACCATCTCCCCGTTTGCCTTGACAACATGGTTCCACCCGTTTGCCGTCACAACATCGTTCCAGTTGGTTTTAAACACATAATTATATTCTTTACTCATCTTCCACTTTGTAAGGTTCAATGTCCATTTACGCCTTTCGGGATCAAACACCGACACACTTATGCCTTGTTTGTTTCCCATCAATATTAGCTCCTCATCCGGCGTCAAGAAGCCCCGATTCTTGACTTGTAAAATGGGTATCAACAGCCGGCCCTGATTCGTAGTCACATCCGATTGCGTCAGCCTCTTTTCAATCACCAACTCCACCTCGGACCCACCCACACTTTTTATAAAATCCATCACATCATGATCATTGCTCATATTCATCTCTGCAGTAAGATTAGGTGGTTTTTCTAAAGACATGACTTCATGTGTTTCATGGTTAGGGGTTTGTGGAGGACTACGTCGACTATGATTAAGAACAACGTGTTTTGAACCGTTTAACTTGAAAATAACCTTTTGAGGTTTCACGGAAGATTCCCTTTGTTTAATCTCTCGAAGTTTGTTGCGCATGAGTTTGATGGTGGCTTGAAGATGAGGGTCGTGAAACTTCATTGCAGACAAGATTTTAGCGATGCGTTTTCTGCCCTTTTTTTCTTTCTTCATTCTTTCTGTGAGTTTACCCATTGATCGATCGATCGATAATGTTACTTTGGGAGGGATTGGAAATAATAAGATGAATATATATGAGTAATGGGGTTGTAGAACATCGACGGAGTTAATGATAATTAAATAAGAGTGAGATGATAATGATAATTAAATGATTGTTTGAGTAATTGTTTCTCCGATTAATGGGTGATAGTGTATTAAATGATGCTAAAACTTAGGAAATTTATATCAATTTTAAGATATTTGATTGATAATATTTCCTTTGTATATTCAATGTTTTAAAAACCGGTTTTTTAATCAAACCGAATTGGACTTAGAAATGATTCAACCGGTTGAACCGGGTTATATGGGGTGGTTTAACCGGATTGACTAGTTAACCCTATAATTTTATAAATACAACTTTAACTCAAAAATAATATAATTATACATGATTTGGTAATAAAAAAATAATTTAAAAGTGAATCCATAATACAAAAAAAATCTATAAGTACTGAATTTTCAACAAAGTTGTTTTTATATAAAAGGGTATTATTGGTTTATGCCATTAGAGTGTTGAATCACAAAAACATCAAGTTCTTGATCGCTTAAAAGATAAAATTCATTATTATCGCCATCCTCATCAACTAAAGTATAAAAATTTCCATTTTCTACATTCTTTAATAAAAAGTTTTAGTTACCAATAATCAAAATATACTAAAATTACGTAAGATAAGAACATCTATATCATCATTATGGGCCGATAAAGTTCAAAGTTTAACCTTGTACCGGTACCGGTATAGCGGTATAGACTGGTATACCGGAATTTACCGGCGGTTCAAATCTTTTACCGTTTTCCCAAATTACCGGACTGATTCGTGTCGGACAGAACACCGGTAAGCGGTATAACCGGTTCAACCGGCCGGTATGAACCGGTTTTTAAAACATCGTGTATATTAATAAACAACCAGTAGGAAACCCGCGTGATACGGCGGGGACGATACTTTACAACGCAATACTCCTTTTTTTCCAGCTTATGAATCATCTCGTGATATATTGTATCGGCTAATTAGTTTTTTTATTCGTAATATATGTATGGTCTATCTATGACATGTGTCTTTCAAGTGTCGGTTAAATAGTAATTTTACTTTAATACTATCAGGTATATCCACACATGAATAAAAAAATATCAATCATAATCTAACATAAACGTCTAGATATCAAGGACTTGAATTGAGTGTTCATGCTAATTTCTTACAATACTTTAGAGATTTGTTGGATTGCATTACCGTTACAAGAGTCGCATATTTCTATTGCTTGTTTGCCTACTTGTTAAAACATTGGTACTAATTATGTGATTGTTAACTATATGTCTATGTGTTTTATGTGTTTCATCAACACGCAAAACAACTTAGAGAATATTGTTCATGGTTTTTGCTCATACTATCACGGTGGAGTGTGGATGCGGGTATCACTGTCGGGTATGTGGTACCCGAGCGGCTACACCGCCCCTCCCCTTCAGGTACAAAAATCAGGTACCATATATATTCGGTTGGTAGTAACCGAAGTAGTGTGTGTGTGTGTTGTAGGTGAGAGATATAGAGATGGGGTAGTGGGTAATGCGTGTAAAATGTTATGATCCATGGTTAGGGTACTTTATGGTACCAATTTGCACCACCCTTGAATTTTTGATACCTTAGGATACTTTACGGTAGTGTAGAAAAATATGATGTAGCAACATGTGATTGGAGGGTGTTAATTTTAAATGAAAAAAGGTCTTTCTTGACACGCATTGCGTGTCAAGAAAAGGGTCTGATGACAAGAAAAAAAACGTCAAGGATGGCGGTGTCATAAATTTAAGATGACATATTTTCGCGTGTCATCTGTTTATGACACACATTTATGACAACATTTATTGACACGCGTTATGACACTTTTTAATGACACATTTTTATGACAGTTTTTGTTGACATTTTTTCGACACATATTATGATAGAAATTTATGACAGAATTTTTTATGACGTTTTTTGCGTGTCATAATTTATTAATCTAAAAAAATATTCTTGTAAAATTACATATTTACCCTCCTAGATTTATAGCCATTTTATTATATGCAAAATAATTAGCAAACTAATAACAAAAACATCATTTCATTATATAATCCATATTTATCAAATTACAAACTAATCCAAGACAACGTTTACAAGAATATTGTATCGACATTACATTGCCTTCAAACAAGTTTCGATCATTTGAAAACAAATGTCGTGGCGCAGCCTGACCACTCTTCGCGAACGACATCCATGCCCTCATCCCCGTAGTAATCCGCTCATCCCCCAACCTGAGACAACAATAACGATAACAATATTAGCCATAGTTTCTGTTCGCAACAATAAACACAACTTTTTATAGGCGAAACTTACATTCATATGTTAGATAACAAATAGATCTTTAGCAAGCTGAATAGGCACATCATTCGCCAATCATCCTTGTTGAGTGGTTGATCAACAAACCCAACAATTTTACAGTCTGACTAACAAAAAAATATAATTTCAGTAATATGTATACAACTTTGCATAACAGGATACTAAAACAAGAAAAAACATGTATCACCAAAAAAATAACATTCATGCATGCACCTACACAGATGACAAAATGCCAGAAAATACTAAAATTAATATTTGTGCATCTTCACAATTTGCATATCCTGTTCAAATATTCTATCAACAACTTACCAGCATCACTTTTGATATGACATTGTAACACAAGCTGATAGTCGCATACGTGTTTCGCGTCTTCAGAGAAAAAGTGGGAAAGCAAAGAGAAGAGGTCTGCACAATGAACGCAAGCAGAGATGCAATCAGATCACAAGTTAATTTTGACCCCAAGAACGATTAAAAGCATAACATGAAAGTTAATTACCTTTTAATACCTTGCAGGGCATTCCACTTAGATAATTACCTAATGCGATACATGTTGTGGTTTAGTATATATAGCGTTATCCCCTGTGCGCTTTGCCTTTGCGCGCATGTTTTTGGCTGAACAGAGTACAAACACGTTTTGACTTGCAGTAAATAAGTAGCAGCCTTTTGATAACATAAATGGAGTCTGAAGGTAGCACCAAGTTTGGCTCATCTGGTGGTGGATGAAAAGGAAAGTAACCTCAATAAAATTAACCTTCATCAGCACATGGAAGTAGTAAGGTACATTAAATAAATAAAGATATAGAAATAACAAACTATTTGGTTTAGGAAATAAGTATGTATAACATAATGTAAAATTCATCTGTTCCACTAATGAAGAATATATGCATAAGTACCGTGAAAGTATGCATGTATAGCCTAAGGGGAGGGTTGTAGGTCCGCATAATTCATACATCCTAGTATAAATTTCCAGATTTTTTTGTGCGAGTCTATTTCTCACACACAAACAAACATGAGTCTTGAAAAAAGATCAGCTACAAAAGACTGAAATCAAGGTCAAACCTACCTCAATCATCGTATTGCGGTTGATGTTTACCACCGACCAGCATCAGCAGTTCGAAATCGCTGTCAAAACCCTAAGTCGACACGACTGGTTCTTGAATTCGCCTCGCATACCTCCGATTTCTACAAACCGATCTGGATACAAGAGGAAAACATGACTTTGAATAGGTGTCACCGGCGTCTAGCGAGGAAACCATAGCTACCGATGTTAGCAGATTGTTCGACTACACCGACATCATTGCTGGAAATTGACACTTTGCCGCTGAACTCTCTCTCTCTCTCTCTCTCTCTCTCTCTCTCTTGATATGTGTTGGCGTTTGTGTGGAAGGGTAGACATGAAGACCAAAATAAACTTAGTGACATCGGAAGAAGCTTCGAGGGTGTTCTTCCAGATCAGTTCAGGGCGCTAGAGCAGAGGCGGTGGTAGGGAGTATATACAAGACGGGCTTGGAATTACAAAAATAGCCTCGTGACACTGTTTCCTAACATGTTATGATTTAGTATATAGAGTAATATTGATGTCAAAAGGTAACTCAATTGCTAGTGAGAATAGTACCTTGTTCATAAGGCAATGATTGTAGGCAAAAACCTAATCGCGCTGTCGGAGTGCTTGTTGTCGTTTCTGCCATGACCGTAGGTGTCTCTTCATCAAGCACAAACCTAAAACCAAAAGAGAAAGCTTGGTGGTAGAGCATAAATAATATCCCTTTTTTTCAATCAACATACTGTTCATAACGCGTGGGGTAACAAACCGGGTTAGTGAACAGCAAAAAAAAAGATTAATAATTTGAATATTGCACACCCAAATACAGTAAACGGATTGAAGTTGCACCATTTAAGTCTTTCAATGAGTAAAAGATAGCATACATGCGACAACGATTTCTATCTCTGTTGATGGTAAATGTGGCTGCATCAATGTTCTTTGTATCCCTTTTGTATAACCATACCTTAAACCATCAATTATCTGTCAGTGAAAATTTAGCCAGCGTGAGTTCGATAGCGTCTTTAGTGGGCTACTGGGCTAAGTGGATTGAAACAGAATTGTAGCTCTCTTATCTCAGTTGCATGTTGCGGAAAAACAAACGTCTAGTTTCTAACTCATAAATAAGTGGAAAGAAGTTGAGTTGCTTAAAAAAACACAAATCCCACACAACCGTGGTGGCGAGGTTACTGATAGAATATGTAAGTAGGTGTGCGCTTACCGAAGCTTAGTCGGAGTATAATCGGCTCTTCAACGAAACCCTATCCGTCGCGTCAACCGTGGTGGCGAGGTTACTGGCAGGTGACCGGAATGGGCACTACTCCTATTCACCCTGCACAACCAGCACCGTTGTTACCTGAGTTAGGGGGAGCCACCGGAGCCGATCAAACTACTGTTACACCAACAACAAATTGAAACAAAACCATAGAAACAATATACACAAATAAATGAATACACAAACTATGTTAATTATGTTTTATTAGGCTTGATTGGCTATCCTGTTTATACCACAAAGGTAAACCAGTAGAGAAAAGTTTTAAACTTCTCCATATCTAGCTTAACCACATATTATCAATATTATTCAATAATAAAGTCACAATAATCATAAGCCTAATACAGTGATCTTAAAAGTACCATAAAAGTTTAGTATCTCTAACCAGCTTCAGTCCGTGATTACTTGTAAACGCAAAGAATAGAAGGAATAACCGCTGCAAGCCCGAGTGAAAGATACTCTTAGGGAGGCGGCAACGGATCTATCGTCCACGGCAAGGCAAAAAATCCATCGATTTGTGAACTGAGAAAGCTAAGCAAGGGAATATGTTCAATCTTTTTCTGCATAAATGGAAAATTATGTTAGTGTTGATAGATGGCTGAACAGAATAATGTTACATATAGTTATATGTATTTACAGGCAATGGAAAATTATGTTACTATCGATATCAATCAAGGTTTCTCATAAATAGCAATAAAAACTAAAAAACCATAAACTTTGTAACATTTACTTTATGTGATGGTAGATAATAATATTTCATCTATTTGCAGATCATATCTACTTTACTTAGGCCTAGAAACTGTAAACCTCTTGCCGACCTTTTCACACATCTTATTCCTAGTTTGTTATATACAAGTACTATGCATTAACAATAAGTGTTTGCACTCAACCGACTCGACCGCTGGAGGCATACTATAATCAAACCACAATCACCATAAAATAATTAATAATACAGAAATAAAGTTTAAAAAAATACAAACTTATCATGATATCCTTAACAACCCAAAAGCTCAATATGAGCAACAAGTAGCTTTATACTTTTAGATTCAAACTTTACTTTTTAATAAAACAGAATCAAAAGATTTAGTGATTAGTTTCTATCAACAGAGCCGTCTAGTCCATGCCAATAGATATCATGAACACGCCTGATAAATCATTGTTCAACTAAAAGATATACCCTACGATGATCAATTGCAGCATTCATAAGCCCTAAATACTCAGTTATTCAACAATAAATTAACAAAAAACACATAAACTCACAAATATGAAATATTAGGCAGGAAACGCTTAATCAGATCGCCCGATTTAGGTGAATAGCTTCGATTTAATAACAAACCTCTAGGTGAATAGGTTCGTGTTGAATCGAACAAAATCAGGAAAATCGAACAAAAAAACGTAAATCCTTTCAATCGAACAAAAAAAAAAGATTTAAAAAACTAACAAGGCGATTAGGGTATAAAGTTATCAAGCCTGATGTAAAAGACATAGGTACCATATCCACCACCGTACGTCCCCTCCCCCCCCCCCCCCCCCCCCCACACACACCGCCATAAAACTAATCTGCGTATAAAACACTGAAGAAATTATTGTTTTTGGTTTTGTTGAATAGAAAGAGTGGGAAGAGTAAGAGAGAGAGAGAGAGAGAGTTGTAATTGAAGGAGGGTTTTGGGAATAAAAATAGATTGGCGCGTGTTTGAATTTTTAGGAAATGATATTATAACATATAAAGATGACACACCATTGTTTATATTGTCATGCTTTCTATTCTTTGACATTAATTTCTTGACATGAAAAAATATGTGTCATTAATTAATTAAATTTTACAAACCATGACAGTTTTTTCATGACACACCTTTTTGAGTGTCATAGATTAATGCGTGTCATAAAATAAGTGTCAAGAAAGACCTATTTTCTAGTAGTAATATTGTATAGCTAATCATAAGTTAATGGAAAGAAAAATTGTGCACAATTTTGTAAACATATTTAAATTTAATGGATTATGAAACTAATGATATTCAACAAACATATTTAAATTGACAAAAAAAAAAAAGAAAAAGAAAAAAAAAAGACAATTAAGGAGCTTGAAGAAAAACATCTTGCTCACAAAATCAACAACTTTTCCAAATATTCTAGATCCCATAATACAATTTCTAATCTTTTTTTACCAAAAACACAACACTCTCTTCCGGTTACATTAAAAAAAGATTTACTCTTTTACTGCCACCCCTTGCACTTCTCCATTCTAATTAAACCACACCGGCCCCCACTCTTATGGTGGAGTGACATTTAGTTGTAGAGCGAATATATGGTTTCACAGTGGTTGACACGTCGTTCCTTATCGTTAAAATTTAAAAAAAATACTAAACCACACCAAACAAAAGCTAGTTCCTAATTTCTACATGGATCCCCTGCCTCTATTTTTTTTTTTTAAACTCTATAATGCCACTACTTATTTTTTAACTCACATTTTGAGGATATTGTTTAACCTTTGATTCATGATCCTGGAGTAAATATGTCCATTCTTGAGGGATGACCACTTATTGTTCCATTCATGCTGCTGGCGTAAGCCTGAGGCGGACTGAGGCGTAAGCCTGAGGTGAACTGAGACATAATTCTGAGGCGGAATCAAAAAATAAAATATAATGACATAGAAAAGTCTAACATCCCATGAGGCGCGCCTACAATTCTTTTTCTTAGTGTTTCGCCTCGAGGCGCACGCCTCAGACGTTTTTTAAACCATGAATAAAACTGGTAACATGTCAACCCACCCTGATATGACTGACTCGTTTCTATATATTAAGCTGCCTTTTGACCCATTTAGGCACCCCTAGGTTCGCATGATTAAACCCAAGAAACCTAGTTCTAGTCTAGAGATAAACTATATTGTAAATGCATGGTGGTACCTGCATTTCAATTCATCCAAAACTCACACTAATTGCCTTTATTTTCAATTGTGAGATCATCTGCTTGTTTCGCTCTAATTTGCCTCCACACTTCCTGTTTTTTATCTACAAAATAAAAAAAACAACCATGTTTTATGTTCTATAACAAACCATATAATAATTACTTTTTGTAATTTAACGCATTCAGATCAAAATTAAACCAACATTTAGTCAAAAGTATAATTGATCAACTTTTTAAAAACTCCTTCGGTGCTAAGGATGCATATAAAATTCAAGCACAAAGTCGATGAACCATCTAAAATAGAAGTGATTTTGAATTTAACAATAAAGAGAGCTGCAGAAAGCAAAGTAACAAATAAGAGTTGAAAGAACTTACTGGTTGACCAATATGCAACCAAGTAGTTGCATATTCCATTTAGTATTCGTAACCCCTTTTCTCTGATTTTCCGAGTGACTCGGAAGTCATAACATGTAATATGATAATTCTTTGTGGGATAGCCTGAAGCAAATAACTGCCAAAAAGGAACAGGTCTAGTAAAGTTAGGAAAGAAAAAGAAATTTCATGGTTGTGTATCGTGTATCGTAGAGCGTGATTAAAGATTGTTGCAGCCACTGTATTGGTACTGTCAGCTATTTTTGTGAAGGCGATGTAAGCATATGCTGGTTCATCGGCTTCATGAGTTCCACATGACCATCCTGTTGATGTTTTGTATATCTTTCTGGGACATTGTGAACACTTTATGTAATACCATGGCTTGCCATCCATATAAGACATAATTGATGCTGTACAGCTAAATGTTTTCCCCTATTAAAAAAAACATAGTATTAGCGTTGTGGTATTGGTAATTTAAAAAGCAAATTGCATACCTGATTCTGTTCAATATCTTGATCCAAAAGATGTTGAATTGTTTTCGTTTCCTCTGCAGCGCCATGTCTCAATTGCTGGCCATACAGTGTAGTCGGGAGAGGTTGTGCAATGAATCTGCAAGACTTATCAGTTGATTTTACTTAAAGATTTGGAAATGGCAGTTTGTTTTTTTGAGTTTATACATGTTTCGGATGGCGATGGCTTCAGTTGTTTGTGGATTAAAATACGCGTATGATGCTAGCGTTGAGCCTAGTTGTAGCCTGTCTGTATAAAACACATTAATGTTATTGTCTAACATGAATATATATTTTAACCACTGGCGAAACTTACTAGGGGCCGGCGGGGGCGGCCGACCCCCCCAAATTTTCGCGTAGAAGTGCCGATTATATAGTATTCGTATAGAAAATTTTGGAAATATAGGGTTTCGACCCCCCGAAACTGGATTTCGACTCCCGAAACTAGTGACTTCCGACCCCCCGGTGACTTCCGACCCCCGAACCTTCGGGTCAAGCTTCGCCACTGATTTTAACGAAGGATAAAAGTAAGTGAGTGTAAGTTGGAATGATACCAAAATATGTTGTTATGTGCATGGCTGTGACAACTGTAATTATCGGTTGTTCTATGGTCAGCATTTCTTCTACATTGCAGTATAGTAATGCTTCCTCCTACAGTGTTGGAGTAATTTTGTTTCCACTGTAATGACAAAAACTTTATTATAGTCAAGCAATGTATAACAGACATAAGATATCAGATTAGACCGAATCATGCACACTAATCAAACTATTTTTCTAACCTTAATTCTGGAATTGAAATGAAATTATGATTATGCATTTGTTTGTTTCTGTTTGTTTATCAATCGATTTGTGTTATTGTTTCGTCGTTTTTCATAATTGACACACAATATAGAATTTTATTTGTTCTTTGATTGAAATTACAAATGTGTATTCGCTTACAGGCATGACGTGTTTCGTCAATATGTTAAAGTATTAAATATTTTTTTAGCTTCTGTAACACATTAAGGTATTAACATTAAGAAATGTTAAAAATCAACAGGACTGACCCTCATGTGCAAGTCACCTGAGGGTATAATGGTCATTTCATTATGATGCCTTTTCCTTTAAAATATAAAATCAACCCATTACTCTGTTATTGTGCTTCAAACATCCAACGTCTATCATGGTGTCTCCATTATCATCATCCTCATCAGTGTTTTGCCATTGTGGATATCCTGCTAAAATTCGAACATCCTGGACTGACAATAACCCTGGCCATCGGTTTTCTTGTTTTTCAATGATGGTAAGACAACTTTCTTTGCCCTAATTTTTTATCTGTTTTTTACCCTAATTTTTGTTTTTAGCAAGGATCAAGGTGTGGATTCTTTGGTTGGATTGATCCTCCAACATGTCATTCATGCACTCAAATCATACCTGGCCTTCTAAAGTAAAAAAAAAACAGTTTGGAGGAGAGTGTTAAGGATCTTCAAACTAAAGTTGATAAGAAGAAGAAACGTGAAGCTGAAGTTGATATGAAAAACAAACAACTGCTGATCTGTTGTTGTATGTTTGTATTGTTGTTGGTTCTGTATTTAGGCAAGTATGGTTAGGTTGGGTTTAGTAACTATTTTGTAATAGAATTGTAATGAAAATTTATGGCAAGAAAGCTGAACTGGAATGTTTTGTAATAGATTGAAGGTGAAAATGTATAGAAATCCTATATTTTGACATTAATGAATGGAATTCCTTTATTTTGGCATTTATATTTTGTTTTCTTTTATTTTAAGTTTTGGTTATTGTGATGAAACATACAAATCAATGAGCATTATATGCCAATGTATTAAGGCGCTTTAATATCTACATGCTTAATCATTTAAACCGCTATATGTTTAGGCCAAACATGGTTAGTTTTGGGTCCTAGGACGACTTAGTTGTGATCAAACAATCAGCTTGTTCTAATGGGTCATATATCAATTATATAATACGGATCAGCTGCTGATATGGTGATATTTAGCATACTCCAACCACAATATTCAACATTGATATGGGCATCAAAATGTATACACAAAGTTGGATTGTATGGAACAACAAAACCATTATCAAGGGGCACCCCTGACTTTTTGATGCGCCTGCAATTTTCAGATCTTTTGTAATGCACATAACCTTGATTTATCAAATCTGGTGATTTGCTCATACGATTTAGGAAATGATTTTGAGCATTTTCCATTTTTCATGCACGGCGCATTAGGTTTCGGAATACCACAAGGGCCATGCATCATTGATTCAGTAATAATATGATATAATACCATATTAACCTCAGGATTAGGAATTTCATCACAAATAAAGCGATCAACATCTTTCTCATCCTTTATCTTACATTCTGGCGTAACCCACAACAACATATGACAATGAGGTAAACCTCTCTTTTGAAACTCAATTGTATACAAATCTGCACAAAAAATGAAGAATAAATAGGATCACAAATGAATAAGACATTGATAATATCTAACAGGCTATGAAACCTGCTGCAACAGTACTAAATGTCTTTCGCGCCTTCAAGAATCTCCTTAATGCATCGACTTTCATTTGAAACGCTCTTGCAATGATATCAGGCCGATCTTTTGCATTTGATGTTCCAGTATTCAGCAAGTGTCTCCGAATTTCAGGCCATCGAACACTGCACGTAAATGTAATAAAATATTGAGGATTACCATGAACTCGACAAATGGCCAACGCATCTTGGTAATGCTTATACATATATCTTGGCCCTCCTGTAAATGAAGTAGGCAAAATTGTTCTCTTTCCAACATGTTGACCCTCAGTATCACTTTTTTGAAAAGCATCATGAATACCACGAAGATATTCAAAACGAAATCGATTTTGATTGGCACGTACATAATCAAGCCTAGATTGCTCAATACAAACATACGCATCGACCAAATATTGTTGAAATAGCTGGCCAGCTTTTACCAACAATGTATAAGTATCTTTCCGATCATGCAATTGATAAGCATAAAACATATTCATTGTAAGCTTATCATCCTCAGGAGGTACACGATTTGCTAGGCGCAGTTCAGGCGACCACCCTTGTTCTGCATAAGGAAATAGCAAAGGATATTGTAAAGGCATATATGATGGATGCAGTTTACTGACACGCCTTAGAACGCCATCCTTATTATGAATTATAATATCACAGTCACTTGCCAAAGGATCATCATCTCAAATTATGCACCCAAAGAATCTGCAACCGGCATTTCATGATTTTTCGAACCACAATTACGAAGTACAACTGAAAAATCAGAAACTGATCCAGCTGCACACAATTCTCTCGCACTCTTGAAAAGATTTGCATATTCATTAACATTTGCCAAGACATGCGTAAGTGCTGTAACAATATCAGGCGACAGCTGGCTATGATCTCCCTGCTGGTAAAAGCAAAGTCTATTTGCCACTTCATTTTCAGTATCATACACATACATTTGTAAAAATCTAGGATGTGCATCAGAAGGTGGACACAAAGAACCTAACCAATGCGAAACTTGACCAACAACTTTAAAAACATAAGGCCCAGGTGTTCGGTTAATGGAATAATCTACATCGGCACCAAATGATGTCATTGAAAACATAGCATTATATGCATGTATATTTGCGAGGAAATGCGGATTGCAGTACAGATCCTTTATTGCAGCCGGTGGCTCAACAGGAAAACAAAGGCGCACAACGCCAGCTCTACAACACATGTTATACCTAGGCCGATTCCTTAAAGGCCATGACTTCACACGCTCCTCAAACCAAAATGAAGCCCCACAGTACTCGCAAAAGTTATTACAATCTCCAAGATCCAAATACGTTGCATTAATAACCTGCGAGTTAACAGCAGAAGTAGACGATGCAGCTCTTAACATTGCTGTCCGTTTCGCCTGCTGCGCCTTTGTTTGCATACCATGACAAACCAAATTGTTTTCCGGCATTTCACTGCTAGAACTGTCTGCCACCAGTACAGCTGAGGAAGCAGAACCTGACGATTCACCCATACATCGAATTGATGCAGCTCTTAATATTGTTGTCCGTTTCGCCTGCTGCGCCTTTGTTTGCATACCATGACCAACCAAATTTTTTTCCGCCATTTCACCGCTAGAACTGTCAGCCACCACTGCCGTACGCTCTCTTGGCGACATGGTGTATAACAAACACAAACAAATACAAAAGAACCAAAGACGAAAACAGCAAAAGAATTAAAAAAACAGACACAAACCTGAAAACAATCCTCCGTAAAACTGCATTAAAAAACAGAACAAATGTTAATAAATTGATCCGCATTTTCCAACCATCAAACAAACCAAGTAAACAAATTTCACAAAAACAGATTCTCAGGTCAAGCGATCAACTAATAGCTAGTAAAAAACCTCTATACACATCAACATTACACTATGTATTATTTCTCAGCTAAAATTATCAACCAACCAACAAATTTTACAAAAACAAAACAAATGGTCTTTCTCAACTCAAATGATCAACTAATAGCTAGTCAAAAACCTCTTCACACATCAACATTACACTATGTATTATTTCTGAGCTAAAATTATCAACCAACCAAAAAACATGCTTTCACAAACACAAAAACACTGAATTAACATCCATGCAATCATACACCGCATAAAATATAAACAACGTGCAACATTATATTATGTATATTATTAATGTTAACTCAAAGCAGAACAAAGAAGACAACATTAAACATTCAACATTGCATTAAAGAAGCAGAAAGACCACAATAGCTTATGTCATGCATTACCTCAAAAAACAACGACAAAGAAAAGAAGCAACTGAGAAGATGATCAGGAATACCTGCAAACCGGCTGTAAATATGATGCAATTGCAACCAGGTTGAGAAGAAGATAAATGCATGCAATAGAAGACAATGATATGGTTTTATAATTCAGCTTGTTAAAACTCCACAGGGCAGTATGCATGAGTAACACCTAGACTCCACTTAGGAAAATCAAAATAAAAAAGGGCCCCACGTGGAATCCATTAAAGGGTAAAAAAAAATCAACCCAAACAGACTCAAACCCGAGTGGCACAGGTAACAAACCACACATTAAACCACTGCAACACCAACCAATTTCGTTAATGAATATGGAAACAATAGGTATATATATTAGACCATGTGTAATGGGCATGAATAAGTTTGATAATGCCCTTAGGCATTATAGGGGCATTAAGAAGGAGGAGCATTTCTAGTATAATGCTGAAAGAGGTGAAAATAAGAAAAATAATAATTAAAAGGGCATTAAAAAGGGGTTAACCATTACACATTTTATAAAGGGCATTATGATGATGATGTGACGAAAAATGCCCCTTATGAGGCATTAACCATTACCCATTGTCTTATTATTGCCGCTTATCACCATTAAAAAAATAAAAACCAACACAAACAAACTCAAACCCAGGTGTCACAGATAACAAACCAAACATTAAACCAGTGCAATACCAACCAATTTCATTAATAAATATGGAAAGCTTATCACTATTCATCTTCCAAATCCAATAATAAAGAGTTAATATATAAAATTAGTAGGAGAGTAGATAAATAATATGTTGAAGACGATATTCTTTAAATACAACTGAATTTCCCACCAAAAACTGACCCTGACCCAGACCCAGACCCTCCATCTTCATTATCGGAATTTCTTCTTCTTCATCATCATCTGAAACCCCCACCCATTCATTTTATTATATCAACAGAGAGAGAGAGAGAGAAAATATGTTGTCCATTAGTAACCTCCTCCTCCTCATCTCGTTGATGAATCTAATTTCTACGACGCTACCCCAACCCGATCAACAAATTAGTAAGTCAATTATTATTCTCTTCGTCGACTATATATCATTTTCTTGAATCTTTGTTTGTCTAATAAAATTAAAATTAAAATTAAAAAAAAAATGTATTGTTTCAGGTCCGGCTTACATGCAGTTCGTGGTGAATTCAACACAAGTACCGGCGGAGGAGACCTACGACTACATCATCGTTGGGGGCGGCACCGCCGGTTGCCCACTCGCCGCCACCTTATCCAAAAAGTACCGCGTCTTGCTTCTTGAAAGAGGCGGTCTTCCTTTCGCAAACCCTAACCTGATGACACGTCAGGGCTTCCTTCCTTTACTCACCCACAACGACCAGTCCTCCGACTCCCCTGCCCACGCCTTCACGTCTGAAGACGGCGTCCCCAACCTCCGTGGCCGTGTTCTTGGTGGCAGCAGCGCCATCAACGCCGGTTTCTACAGCCGTGCGGACGAGGACTTCTACCAGCGATCTGAAATTGTTTGGGATCGGCGTCTGGTGCAGCGTGCTTACGACTGGGTGGAGAAGGCCATCGTCTTCCAACCCGAGTTGCAGACGTGGCAGTCTGCCGTCCGCGACGGCCTACTGGAAGTGGGTGTGGAACCTTATAACGGTTATTCCTTGAACCACACCCTGGGCACCAAGATTGGCGGCTCCACCTTTGACACCTTCGGCCGTCGCCACACTGCTGCTGATCTTTTGAACATGGCCAACGCATCCAACATCAAGGTCGCTCTCTATGCCAATGTGGAGCGCGTTTTGTTCGCCCCTTCCTATTCCTTGACGTCCAGGCAGACTGCCATCGGGGTTGTGTTCCGTGATCGCTCTGGCGCCCATCATCGTGCCAGCATCCGGGATCAAGGAGAGGTGATCCTCTGTGCAGGCGCCATTGGCAGCCCGCAGCTGCTGCTTCTCAGCGGCATTGGGCCTCGCCCTTATCTCTCTTCTTGGGGGATACCCGTGGTGCGCCATTCACCGTATGTGGGGAATTATATGTACGACAACCCTCGCAATGGGATATCCATTGTCTCCCCGGTTCCACTCGAGCAATCTCTCATACAGGTGGTGGGCATCACCGATTCGGGTGCTTATCTTGAAGCCGCTTCCAATGTACTCCCTTTTTCTTCGCCTGCGTATTCTGTTTTCCTCAGATCGTCGTCTTCTCCCCTGTATCTTACTGTTGCCAGCATCATGGAGAAGATTATTGGGCCGCACTCTTCTGGTACGCTTAGGCTGGCATCAACGGATGTGAGAACCAACCCCATTGTGCGGTTTAACTACTTCAGTAACCCACTGGATCTGGAGAGGTGTGTGAATGGGAGCCGAAAGATTGGAGACCTGCTTAGAAGTCGGGCGATGGATGATTTCAAGTTCTGGGAATGGTCTGGTACAGACTTTAGATTTGTGGGTCCTGCCTTGCCGGTTGACCAGTCGAATAATGCGCTGATGGGTGAGTTTTGTCGGCGGACAGTGAGCACGATATGGCATTACCACGGAGGATGCGTTGTGGGGAGAGTGGTGGATCACAGTTTGAAGGTTCTTGGTGTCCATTCGCTTCGTGTGGTGGATGGTTCAACTTTTACGGTCTCCCCAGGGACCAATCCACAGGCGAGTCTTCTGATGCTTGGCAGGTAATTATTGTTTAGCATGCTTTGTACTAGATGGAAGGATTAATGTTTAATTGTGTGATCATATGATGTTGCTGTGCAGGTACATGGGGATGATGATTTTGAGACAGAGAATGCACCAGTGAAGCAAAGTGCAGTTGCATTTACATTTCCATTTACATTTCCATTTCCATTTGTAGATAGCTAAGCTAGCTAGCTAGCTAGGTGTATTGTATTGTATTGTAATGTGCAGTAGTAGTAAGAGAGAACTTGTGCTGATTCATTCTTTGAAAAACTATATATAGATTCCATTGTTATATGTTAATGGTCAAGTTGCTTGATTGCAGGTCTTCAACTTACTAGGTAGTTTTCTTTCAATGTCATAGCTAAACAATGCCATTGATATATATATATATATATATGGTCTATAAATTATAAACCACACACCACTTCCCACCCTGTATAACAACCTATTGAATAGCTTAAAAACATTTCATGGAATGCACATAGATATAGAATCAAGTTAACTTTCTAGGACAGAAAAGTCAAATTTCTTGTTTACATCCCATGTTTACGATTCGATGATGATACAAGTATCTTAATAAAGGCAAAGTGTACAACATTTCTCTCTACACACATGATATAAGTAGCTTGTCAAACCATTTACAATAAGATAACAAACTAACCCTCTTTGCATACATACATATACTATATATAGATGATTAGATGGGACTACATACCATTTACATTAAGATAACAAACTAAATATGACATGGTTGGTTGATGAATAGAGAAAACTGCTCAGATAGTCCCCGTGGTTTGCAGAAATTTAAACTTTGGTCCTCACATTTTCAAAATTGCACTGATGGTAGCTGTAGTTTGGATTTTATTGCATTAGTGGTCCTTGACCCAAACCGACGTTTGTTTTGGCTGATAAATGTGGTCATGTGTGTGTCATGTGAGGGTGATATTATCATTTAATGTTGAAATGATGTCTACTTTCCGCCTAAGTCCCTAGTTGTGAGTTTCATTATATGACACCTTCCCTCCATCAAGCTTTCATCTTCATATTCTTTCTAGAAACTTGCTCATCCTTCATCTGTTCTCAAACGATTAATGAGAAATCAATGACAAAGTTACAGAGAATGTTGCACGATGTTTTCAACCCTGCTAAAAATATGGTAAGTTTTAGAATGACGTTTAAAGTTCGATTTGAAATTATAAACCCTAAATGTTGCTTCGTTGCATACGAATGATGTTTATATTTGATTTTGATGTTATAAACCCTAAATGTTGATGCTTTGTAACTCAGATTGTAAACCTAATAACTTCACTATCAGACTGCATGTCGGAAGTTTGTGGGTGAGAACAAGGTTGTTAACTTTTTTTTTAAACATAAACAGACTAAGGTTGATACGTATTGGAAGTCACCTGTAGGTTCCAAGGTTTTTATGGAAGATATAAAGGATGTAGGAAGTTTGGTTAATAATACTGTTAGACCTAAGAAGTTTTGCCAGGTTCGAGGTTCATTCAAGTTGTGATAGGTTTATACTTAATTAGTGTTTTGCATTCAAGTTGTGTTAGGTTTATACTTCATTAATGTTTTGCATTCAAGTTGTGGCAGGATCTCCATTCAATATTTGACAAAAAAAAAAGTCAATAAAAACATCATTGTTCATTTTACCCAAAATGTGACCAAACTTTGATCATTATACATTAACACCATATTGGTTCAAAACACATACATACTACCCAACAAAACATACAAACCCAAGCATAAGAAAAGCACAACAATGAAAATGTTCTTGAGTGGGATTTTAGCCATCATTTTATCCATTCATGCTCTCAACAGTTCAAAAATTACTTAAACAACACATTGGCACGTAGTTGAACGTGGGCTTTATTGGAAAACATCACATGGGTGAAAAAAATGGGTGACAACGGAGAAGGAGACAACCACGAAACCAAAATTTCAATCCGGGGGATGCTAGTCTTAGAGATTCAACAACCTTTTATATTTCAAACCTACCAAGTCAATGTTCTTTAGGAACTTTGTGGAAGGAATTTAAGGTGTGTGGCAAGATGGTTGATGCTTATCTTCCACGACGTAGAGACAAAGTGGGTAAATTCTTTGCCTTTGTGAGATTCGAAGATGTCAGAAACAAGGAGACTATGGTGAGAGCACTCAACAGTGTTTCCATCGGTGGTTACAAGGTGAAAGCCAATCTTGCCAGATTTAGGAAAGATGAAAACAATGACAATAATGCTTCAATGGGTGGCGACCAGGAAGCAACAAGTTCAAAACAAGTGGGTGGGAGTAATTCTAATGTTCAAAAGTATGGAGACCTATCGGTAGCCTTCCTTACCAAAATTTTCTATCCGGAGAAGGAGATACGGGCAACGGGAGAAGACTGGTCGCATTACCTGATAAACAATACGAGGCATGTAATCTTTGGGGTAATTTGCTCCACTATCGGAAAAGCAAGGGACATCATCAGGCTGTGTCGGGTGGATGATTTTCTTAGTAGCGTTAATATAAGTGGGGTGTCTGTGAGATATGTCGGGGGAATGTGGGTTCTGCTCAACTTCTCTTGTAGCACTGATGCTAAAAGATTTATCATGGAACGTGAAGCGGAGTGGAAGGAATGGTTTGTATCACTAGAAGTTTGGAGTGGACAGAAAATTGAATTTGAACGGGTGGCGTGGTTAAAAATTTCTCGTGTTCGTATTAGTTTATGGGATAATGAGGTTTTTAATCAAATTTATGAGTCCTATGGTACTGTGGTTCAGGCTTCTTCGGCATCCTACAAAGATGGAAACTTGTCTCAAGAGTGTGTTGGTGTCCTAACTACAGACGGGAGAAAAATCGATGATACAGTTGATTTACAATGGAGATGAGAAGTTTATAGAATTTGGGTGATGGAAACGGACTCAACCTGGGGTCCGGTTTCTGTTATTAACAAAAGAAACAGATCGATATTATTAAACATGGATACCGGAGAATATATCTTGGAATCGAAAATTGATGTTTCTCAACTAAATAAAGATCCGGTGATTATTGATCAAAATATGGTGGTGGAGGATCAGCTAGAAGAAGGCGAGATTAGAAATATGGAGGATCACCAGAAGGTGCAAGAAAAGTCCGATGGTATAATCTCGCTTCGGTGAAGATGTATCGTCGGTTGTTCTGAAAGAAGTTGAAAGGGTTTGCACGGGAAAATCAAATAATAATGAAGGTGTGGTGGAGGAACAATGTCGATGCATCTGCTCGTAATAATAATCTAATATCACATGGTACTGCGTGTAACATCGCGAATTTTTTTCCCAAATTTTGAGTTAATAAAATCACCGTTTTACCTACTTTATATATTGTCTAATATATATAGATATAATTATTTTTTTTTCAAAACATAATAATAATAATAATAATAATAATAATAATAATAATAATAATAATAATAATAATCAAAATATTTGATGTTTAGCTTAAAACATCGGACCAAACCCACCCTTTTGTTAAGATTCATAGCCCAAACAGCAAGCCCAAACCCGGCCCAACACTGCAGTTAAAATAAAAATATATGTTGGATGCGGGACTCGAACCGGCTCCTGACCAGCCAAAGCTTACCCAAACAACCAACTGATCTATGCTGCTGTTGTGAACAATTCCCATACATATAAAATATAACATGTCACCTGATTTATGCAGTTGACTACCAGAAAGTCAACCTGCGAACCATTCTTTCCAAAAATCAAGATCATAAAACGCGTTGTTGAATCATAGCTATGTATGGAAGGTTGAATTCGGTATTCAGCGTATTCCATACGCACAATTATCAATTAAAACATTCCAATTTTAAACAAATCATACGCGTATATGTATAGGGTTGGTCAACATTCCAATTTGTAAATATAATCTATAAGATTGAAATTGAATCCACACACAGACACAATAAGGGCCGATTTACATAACCCCTATACCATCTTTCACTTACAAGCACACACTTGCTCGATTTTGATGCGTTTATGTCCAAGATTTGTTGCTTGAATGATCCATCATAAGGTAAGATTTTGCTTCGATTCTTAGGTACTATAGGGTCGACTATGAGTGTATATTAAAAGCCCCTTATCATCGTTTATTAACTGCAACGGATTAGGGTCGCTTGATTCAATTCGAGGATTAGGGTTTATATGAGTTGATTTGGGGATCATTATTGTTTTCAGGTTAAATATAAATAAATTTTGAAACTGAATAAAACATCAAACACATACCCAGACCAGCCGTTCTGGGCGTTGGTTTTCACCCCACAGGGCACGGGTTCGAGCCCCACCTACAGCAATGTTTATTTTTTTTAAACTCTTTCTTTTATATTTTTGTTATTAACTTTTAAAAATAGTTTTAAAATACTAAAATTTCTTTATAAATTCTACAAAAATTATTTTATGTTATTCTAGTAGAAAAGTTTAACATACAATTTTTGGTTTTCCAAAAATTATTTATTTAATATATATAATAAATATTTCAAGTTTATTCTATTTTAATTATAAAATTCTATAAAAATATCAAAACGATTATATTAATTCCCACAAAAATTATTCTGAGTTTATATAACATTAAACATTTCTGAAATGATTTTTATTTCTGAAAAATCATTTATTTAATATTTTTAATCAATTTTTGTTATTTTTAATTATAAATAAATCATAATAAATTCATTTTTCAATATTTTTGCACCAAAATTTTATATAAATTATTTCTGCCCATTTAGAATAGAAATACAAATTTTAATTTAAAAATTCTTTAATTTTAATATTTTTAGATATTAAAGTTATATTTTGACAATTTGAAATAAATAGATTAATATTCTATTTTTAAGAAAATAATTTTATAAAAATTATTTTCATACTTAAAACTTTATATTGTGACCACCTTTAATCTAAAGTTTACAAAAAGACCTTTGTTTATTTATTTATCAAATTTCTCTTATTTATTAAACATTTTATTTATTAATCAAACGAATACTTATCCCCAATTCGAAACCCTAGAATATACTTGTAGACTAGATAGACTTAGACTTATTTGTTACTTTATACATAGGGTAATACTTGGCAACTTTGGGGCTACACTTATACTCTTTCTCGAGACTTAATACTTTGCTAAGGTGAGTTTACGTAACCATGTTTATGCAATTCTTTATACTTGCAACATTATACTTAAGCAATTCTACATACATGTCTAGTTGTAAACTTTAATGCCTCATGATTTAGACAACAACAACAGTTAGACTCATTTCAACAAGTTTCAACAATACATAATCATTAGCTATGGCCAAGCCGGCGATACTCAATAATAGATCTATTGGATTGACAATTCCCACCTAGATTCGTTGACCATCTTTTATGGGGAGCGCGGGTGATTGTTATCGTTCCAACATAATATTAAGGTGAACCGTGGATGACGGGATGGACCTAAACTAGTCGGAGGTTTGATTATGTCGATTCAACATTTCATGTTTATTCATGTAGACTTAAACTTACGATAGACATATGAATTGCTAAACTTTTATTCTTAAACTTAATTGCTTGACATGGCTTATGTATTCTCACCAACTTCTAGTTGACCCCCCCCCCCCCATTTTTATAACTCAACAGGAAATAATGATGCTTGAAGTCTAGAGCTAGCATGAGAAGATATTTGAAGTTTTATGCTTTGTTTGATTTTTGGATGTACTAGATTTCATTCAAGACATTTAATGTAATTCAATATTGTATTAAAGGATTATGTAAACATATGTATTACCATGAGCTACTGAACAATCATTCATACGTGACACCTCGATGTTTCCGCCATCGGTTGGGGTGTTACACTGCACCTAGTGGTTCTAAAGAGCCAAATGATAACAATAATATTAACATTATTGGTGGTGGGGGCGATCAACCATTGGGGAATAATAAAAATGTTAGGGGGGGGGGGGGACTGAAGCAAAAGATCGAGAAAAATGGTGAAGTTTATTATTTTGGTTCAAGGGGGGGGGGGGGAGTGGAGCAAAAGATCGAGACTATTCCTAGAAAGTAGACTAGACGTAGGAGAAGCCCAGTTCAAGAAGACCAAGCATCTGTGAGGAAGGTGAGGAGAACAACCATACGAACGGGGGAGATAACACAAAAAGATGAATACATTATATCTAATTGGCGGTATCCTTGGAGAAATGTATCTCAAGGTTTTCATAGGGTACAAACATAGGGCGACTAAATGCATTATGGAGTGGGAGGGATGAGTGATTTTTGACGACATGGGGTAGGAGTTTTTGTTATAACAGTAATAACCATAGATGATTTTGACAGGTGTTTTACATTGTGTTAGTGCCTTACTTATACAATGTAAGGTATATTTTTGGTGTGGAATGAAAGTAATTTGTCGATAAAAAAAGGTGGGTCAACCCAACCTAGAAAATCATGACATCCAGCTTCCTATTAGTATGTAAAAAATCAAGAAATTAGTTTCCACCCCACAAAATCAAGACAAAATATACGAAGAAAATAATAATAAGAAATAAGATCAAAATATACTGGACATGAATAAAATCGTCCTCCTGGGTTGTCATCGGTCCATAACAGAGCTTCCCATAAAAAAATAGATCGACATAGAGAAGAAGGAAATATGGTTTAATTTTGAGGGAAATGAGGCAATGTTTTTTTTAGAGACTTAACTATAGATGACATGAATAAAATGATGCATGTGGGGTGTTTTAACGGAGAAAACAAACAACCGGCTAATGGGGGTATGAGTGATTTTATAAAGTGTCGACGATGGGAACTATTACAGATAAATGAGAGCATATGTGAAATTTGGGTAAACCACAAGGACTGTCCGTCCACTTTACTCCGATGATCATGCACAGGTTATGGTCCTAGTCAATATTATTTATTATTATTATTATTACTAGATTGAATGTCCCGGGGTTGGGAAATCTAATATAACATATCAATTTCACATATGAAATAAAATGATGCGCTTTACAGTTACATGCAGGAAAGCTTCGGGTAGCACATAACGTAAAACAATTAACAATGTATCTCCAATGTTAACGCCTAACCTTAAATAATGTATAACTATAATATTAATACCTAGCGTAAAACAATGTACAACTCCAATGCTAATACATGTTGAAAATAAAATTCATATTTACTGATTTTTGGTTATTTTATATATGTCGTTTTGTATTCAAAGACAATGGAAGGAAGACAATATATTTTTACACTTTTCCTACAAGTTGGTGGGTTAACATGGCTACAATTGTGTATTGTTCAAGAAAATATATTTATCTTAACCATTCTGCAGCAACACGCGAGTTTCCGCTAGTTATTATTTAACGGAGGAGGTAGGAGTGATGTTATAAGCAATCTCAATTCTAAAACACCCTGGCCTGTTATATCTATCCCCCTTGCGGAGTTTCATTTGTCGTTAGGGTTTGGTTTTATTATTATTTATAATTAAAGTCAATAGATAGATAGATAGATCTATATCGAAATGGCGGGCAACGGTGGAATGCAGCAGCAGCAGTATCATCATCATCATCATGCGCAGTGGCCTCCTTCTCCGCCGTTCGTAGCGTCTCCGATGATGTCGGGTGAGGAGGTTAGAACGATCTTCATATCTGGTCTCCCGGAGGACGTGAAGGAGAGAGAGCTGCAGAACCTGCTGAGATGGCTCCCCGGCTACGAAGCTTCTCAGGTCAACTTCAAAGCCGATGTCCCTATGGGTTTTGCTCTTTTCTCCGCCCCACATTTTGCTATTGCAGCCAGAGACGCTCTTCAGGTATTATTATTATTATTATTACATCTGCTGCCCCTATCTATCCTCATTCATTTATTCATTCACTCTGCTGCTTTGCTTTGCTTTGCTTTAGGATATGCTTTTTGATGCCGAATCCAAATCCGTCCTTCACACTGAAATGGCCAAGAAAAATCTCTTTGTCAAACGTGGTAACTCTCCTTCCTTCCTTCCTTGCTCACTTTCAGTTATTTAGTTGCTCTATTCTTTAATTGTATTAATAATAGGACTACAGGTATTGTATTTGTCATATAAAGTTGTGTCGATGTGCAGGGATTGTAGCTGATCCAAATTCTTTTGATCCAAGTAAACGAATGCGAACAGGGGGGGACTATACAAACACTGGTTTCTCAAGTCCATCCCCTTTTCATCCCCCACCTGCACCTGTTTGGGGTCCACATGGGTTAGTTCATGCTTTAGGGATTCCTTTTCAAGCTGATTTTTTACATGCCTGTTTTATCAAATAATCTTTTCATACTTTGCATCAGATATTTGGCCCCACCACCTCCACCATATGACCCTTACGGAGGCTATCCTGTTTCCCAAGTACCTATGGCTCCTCCTCCTGCTGCTCCTCTACCTGCACCTAGCAGTTATATGCCAGTTCAGGTGATAGTTTTATGCAATTGTTGCTTCCCTTGCATTCTTGATATTGATAAATGATGATAACATGTAATGTTATTAGCGGTCGAATCAATCTCTTCAGTTTTTTTATTCTTCTGCTATTTTTATTTGTCCCATCACATGTGTCTGCAGCAACTCATGAGTTTTCTCACTTATATCTCTTCCAGAAGTTGCAGTGCTCATTTTATGTGTTATTTTGATTTTAGAACACGAAAGATAATCCTCCTTGCAATACTTTGTTTATTGGAAATCTTGGGGAAAATATAAATGAAGAAGAGCTAAGAGGGCTTTTCAGTATGTAAGAGGTTTCCCTTTTAACAGTTAAAAGTAGGCCTGCATCGTTTTGTTTAGTCTGGTCTGGTTTTATTTCTCTCAACATTTTCTCTTTTGCAGGCAACCTGGTTTTAAGCAAATGAAGGTCTTGCGACAGGAAAGGCACACTGTTTGCTTTATTGAGTTTGAGGTTAGGTTTTGTTTATATTTGTCATTATGGATCTATTTTCAAAGATGCTCTGTAGTGTTTGTTTTCCCTTTTTTACAGATCTGTATTTGTAGTTATTCTTGTGCTGCCCTTATTTCCACAGGATGTGAATAGTGCAACAAATGTGCACCATAGCTTGCAGGGCGCTGTTATCCCTAGTTCTGGTTCTGTTGGCATGCGGATACAATATCCTTAAACATTTTGGTTCCTTTTCGTCCTAAATAGGATATTAGGATCTTCATTTCCTGTTGTATTACTTGGATCCTACGTATATATGTGATTGAGATTTGCCTTCTTTCAGATGCATTTTCTTTAACCTCAGAAAACATATTCGAAGAACCCGTTTGGGAAAAGGAAGGACGGTGGTTACCCTGGTGGGTCAAATGGATCAGTAGCAGCTATTACTTACCAGTAGCTTGAAGGGGGGTGTACTCTGTTCTCTATGCTCTGATAAAAGAAGAACATACTACTTAGTGTTCATACTTCATAGGATGCATATTGCTGCCGTGCATGCATTCATCCA
Organism: Ambrosia trifida; assembly: GCA_028751855.1. NCBI lineage: Eukaryota > Viridiplantae > Streptophyta > Magnoliopsida > Asterales > Asteraceae > Ambrosia > Ambrosia trifida. The sequence goes on along the minus strand of CM054123.1, from coordinate 103,810,337 downwards.
TTATATCTTAAGTCAGAGAAATGCATTTGCATCACTTGCATGTAATTGAAGAGAGTTGGTTCGTGTGAGCATATAATTTAGTCATATCCTAGTATGCATTAAGCATCTTTTTAGAATGCTCTGTTGACTTATTCAGGGTGGATATGAATATGTTGCTGCATCAGTTTGTAGTGTTATTTGCTTTTTTTTTTTTTTTAATTAGATCTTATTAAGTTCACCTCAATTTTCAAATTTCCATCCATATCATTGCTCTTTTGTAGCATGTGTTGTGTGCATAAAAAAATTTAGAGATGATGAAGGGGATCATCTATGTCATTGGAAATTAAGCATCCCATGCATGAGTTTAGGCTGCATGAAATACTAAAAGGCCATAATTTGGTGTGTTGTGCGGAGCTGACAATGGCAATCTAACATTCAGGCATTTAGCATGGAACATGCGCTTGTTTTGGGGAAGAATCAATGCTTTCAGTTTCAGGTGATATTATCTGTTACGTGGGCAGGTAAGTTAAATTTGGCTACACATATAAGGCATTGTGATGTCTGAATTGGTGCAAAGTTAGGTTCCATGATGTAGGTGGATATTGTTATTTTCTATGATGGTTGGTTGGTTTGTTTTGTCTTGCAAACAAATAGTACTGCTACTTGTGGATTTGATGGTGACCAAAAGGGAGGGTTGCTGTACTTTTCTTTCTTCCTTCCTTCCTTCCACACTAGACATCTTTTGTAACAGAAGGGCAAGATAAACGGCAAGCATAGGTAAAGAACGATGATAAATTCAAGTGTGTTTGGTCGGTGATTTGTATTGTATTGTTTGGATGTATTTTGCTTAGCATAGGATAGGATGTGGACTAAAAATTCTTGCATAATGTGTAAAAAGAGACATGGTTGTGAAACAAGTAGGATGGATGATACTAAACAATTGAGTTTTATTTTATTATTATTTGAAAACTAAGTAACTATGCAACATCTTTTCCAATTTACGTTTACATTAAAAGCAGTTGGGTCTGGGATAATATGAATGTGAATGGAATATCTGAATGGAGATTGGGGGCGGCCCATTCATACTCCAAAGTCAAAGTGCAATCATTCATTTAACCATACATTCACATCTTTTTTATATTTTGTTTGGATAGGCTAAATGTCATGTGGTTTAATTACAAAACAAATAAAATCAGATGGTTCTTTTTTTTATAATTATAGTTTCAATTTATGCTATTGACCTAGTAACTTATTCTCAAACATAATAATACAAGATTAAACGATGTAGCTAACTGTGCTCTATTTTCGATCCACGTAAATGAGCTTGTTATAATCGTTCCAAGCCCGCCGTAGGTGGATAGAATGGATTGCTTTCTTATGTGAATGAGAATTATGGTTGTCCATGATCCCATTTTTGCGGATGTCATGAAAGCAAAAGCAAAGAGGAACTGAGAATCATTATGTTAAGCCTCTTTTTTTGAACGGCCAACAAAAACTTGTATTATATACCAGCATAATGTCAAATGTTTACAACCATCAATTAAAGCTACAATTATACCCCCATATAATGCACATTAAAATAACACTAGTTTTTCTAAGAAAAAGTTAAGGTCTTAGCACGGTTTTGGATCCATAGGTATGACACTGCATAATCTTTACCTCTTCCATTATCCTCTCGACGTTTTGTCGCTTGCGGTTGAACACAGGATCATCTTGACGCTCCATATGCGCCACACTGCCGCTTGAATCGCCATTTGTATAATTTTTTCCCATTTATTAAAACCCGTTTGATGCAAATGCAAGATATCTTTTTAACCCCAAAAGGAAAAACATTTTGAAATCTAGCACCATCTAGAAATTATGGTAAGCTATTTGAGATTATGTTTGAATGAATATTTCAATAATGTTAATACTAAATGAAGATACTAGATATAAGTAAGGATGTGAGCATGCCCCACATCCCTTTGGTGTGATAATAAAAGGGCATAAAAAAATAGGGTGAAAGAAAAAAAAAACTATGTGAAGGTGGCAAGCAAAATCCTCCTTGATGTTGATGTTCATGTTGAATGTTTGTGTTACTTGGTACCACCCACGAAGACAGACTGTCAAACCGCGTTGATTTAAATAATAAATAATAAATAATAATAACACACACTCTCTCTGCTCATTTTTGTTGTTGGAGCTGCTGCTTGAACAAGGTGAGGTAAGTCTCTTTTACTTTTACACCACAATTGTAATGTAAATTAAACACACATAAACCAACAACTTCTTCAATGGAAACATCAGCATCATCATCTGTTTTATTTGTGTTTATGTTTATGTTTGGTGTTAATTATTATGTATGTGGGTTGAACTCTGATGGGTTAACCCTATTATCATTGATGACCCATTGGACATCTGTACCTCCTTCCCTTTCTTCTACTTGGAATGCTTCCCTCCCAACACCCTGTTCCTGGGTTGGAGTTCACTGTAACCCTAACAACAGTCCTCATCATGTCCACTCTCTCAACCTCTCCTCTTTCCTCATCTCCGGTCATATAGGCCCTGAGCTTGCAAACCTCAACCATCTCACCTCCCTTGACTTGAGCTACAATAACCTCTCAGGCTCCCTTCCCCCACAGCTGGCCAACTGTACCCGACTTCGTTATCTGGACCTCTCCTACAACTTCCTCTCTGGCCCCATTCCTCTAACTCTAGGGAACCTCTTCCACTTGAGACATATCATTCTTTACAGCAATCAGCTTACCGGTTCTATCCCTTACCACATAGGCAACCTGACTAATCTTCTGGAACTTGATTTCTCCGTAAACCGCCTCACATCCACAATTCCAGAAAGCCTCTGGAATTTGCCCTATCTCAGAGTTTTAAGTCTTTATGACAATTCTCTCCATGGCTCTATACCATTACCTTCCTTCCTTAACACTCCCTCTTTGGAACTACTTTATCTCACTTCTAATCACCTTACCGGTCCCGTTTCATCTGGCATAGGTAACCTAACCAAACTACTTGACTTGCAGTTGCAAAACAATCAGTTTTCAGGTCCTATTCCCTCTTCCATTGGGAACTGCACCCGCCTGCAGACGCTCATACTCGGAAACAATCGCCTCGCTGGTCCCTTGCCTGATACCCTAAATCATCTTTCTGAGCTTGCTACTTTAGACCTCCGTAACAACACTTTACAAGGTAGCATTCACTTTGGTGGTATGAATTTGTTGTATTTGGATGTGTCTTTTAACCACTTCCATGGCCTCCTTCCTAATGAACTGGGAAATTGCAGCAGCTTAACCCAGTTTGCTGCTGTTAGCTGTGGGTTAGTTGGCTCTATCCCTTCCTCTCTTGGGAAACTCACTGCACTCACCACTCTTCACCTTTCCACTAACCATTTTTCTGGAAAAATACCGCCTGAGCTTGGCAATTGCAACTCCTTGGTTGATCTACAACTCCAAGCTAACCGACTGGAGGGCAATATCCCAATTGAACTTGGGATGTTAAGTCAACTGCAAGTGCTCCAAGCGTTTGATAACCGTCTGACAGGAGAGGTGCCTTTGGGGATCTGGAGGATTAAGGGCCTCAAGAAGCTCAACATATACAACAATAATCTTTCAGGGGAACTGCCCAATGAGGTTGCTGAAATGAAACAGCTTACGGAGATTACACTGTACAACAATCGATTCACTGGAGCTATACCTCAGGGGTTGGGAATCAATAGCAGTTTGACTGTAATTGATTTCACCAATAACTCATTCACCGGGAAAATTCCGTCAAACCTCTGCTTTCGAAAGCGGCTGCAAAGGCTACTTTTGGGTTATAATCGTTTACAAGGCAGCGTGCCTCATGATGTTGGAAGCTGTTCTAGTCTTGCAAGATTAATTCTGCAACATAACAACCTCACAGGAGTCCTTCCAGAGTTTATGGAGAACCGCTACATGCTATACATGAACCTTAGGAGCAATTTGTTTAGTGGACAAGTTCCGGCTAGCTTCGGAAAGCTTACCAATATCACAGAAATTGACCTCTCAATGAATAAACTCTCTGGTCACATACCTCTGGAGTTGGGAAATCTTGTGCAGATTCAAGCTCTGAATATCTCCTACAATGAACTCAAAGGCCCCTTGCCATCCCAGCTAGGCAATTGCAGCAGGTTGTTGGAATTCGATGCGAGTCATAATTCGCTTAGTGGGTCAATCCCAGCCGCATTTGGGAAGTTGACTCAGCTGTCAACTCTAAGTCTAAGTGATAACCGGTTCTCTGGGGAAATTCCACATTTTATATCTCAACTCCAAGATTTAATAGATCTCCAATTAGGTGGGAATTCATTGGGTGGGCGTATCTCCTCATCGATAGTAGAGCTTCACAGTCTGAATAGGTTAAATCTCAGCAGCAACAAACTGATTGGTGGCATTCCATCAAATTTTAGGAAGATGGTAATGCTAGAGCATTTGAATGTTTCACACAACAATCTAACTGGGGATCTGGCATCACTTGGCCACACCATTGGGCTGGTCACCTTAGATGTTTCTTTTAATCATTTCACAGGCCCAATACCAGCAACCTTGTTGACGTCTATCAACTCCTCCTTCCTGGGGAACACAGGTCTCTGTGTAGATTGTTGCTTTGGGAACAGCAATTTCAAACAATGTAGTGTACGATCACGGAGTCTGAAGAAACGACATTATGTAATGATAGCAGTTGGAGCATGTCTGTTTGTGATGGTTGTGTTCCTAGTACTCTATCTGGTGGTTATTTGTCGCAGAAAACAAAAACAGGAAATGGAGATGCTTGCTGAAGGGTGCTGTTCATCTTTGCTCATGAAAGCGCTGGAAGCTACTGAGAATCTGAATGACAAGTATATAATTGGGAGGGGGGCCCATGGTACGGTGTACAAGGCTTGCTTGGGTCACGGTAGTGTTTATGCTGTGAAGAGGCTTGGTATTGGAGGGGGGCAAACAAGTATGAAAAGAGAAGTTGAGACGGTTGGGAAGGTGAGACACAGGAATCTGGTGACGATACAAGATGTGTTGATAAAGAAGGATTATGGTTTGATTTTGTATAAGTATATGGAAAATGGTAGCCTGTATGATGTATTGTATGAAAAAACTCCACCATTAGCCTTAAGTTGGAGCGTTCGGTACAGGATAGCTTTAGGTACTGCCCAGGGTTTGGCATATCTCCATTTCGACTGTGACCCTGTTATTGTGCACCGGGATATTAAACCAATGAATATTCTTTTGGATGGGGATATGGAAGCTCATATATCGGACTTTGGCATTGCCAAGCTTCTAGATGAGTCTGCTACTGGTGCGCGGGCAACCAGCACGCTTATGGGTACAGTAGGTTACATTGCTCCAGGTAAACAAACATGTATGCATGCATAGTTGTTGAGTTTGTTTGTTTGTTTTTTTTTTCATATATTATATATATGACTGTAGGCTTTTGTTACTGTTTTGCAGAAAACGCATTCACGAGGTCAGCAAGCAGGGAGGCTGATGTATATAGCTATGGGGTTGTGTTGCTGGAGCTTATAAGTAGGCAGAAGCCTGTGGTGATGGAGATTGCGTCATGGGAAAGGTCAAGATCGGAAGAAATCGAGAAGATGGTAGACGCAGGGCTGTTGGAGGAAATCGAAGAAAACAAGATGGTGAGGGAACAGGTGAGGAAAGTGGTGGTGGTGGCCTTGAGATGTACGGAATGGGAACCAACCAGAAGGCCATCGATGAGGGAAGTGGTCAAATGTCTTCAAGACTCAGTTTAAAATGCTAATCTCAACTCGGTTGACAGATACTAGTAGTGCTAAAGTCATTTATGATGTATGTATGTATGTAATGTAAATAAAAACGAAATGGTCAGACAAAGAAAACGTGTGAAGGAAGATGTGTACCAAATTAAGTCAACATTCTATCTTTTCCACGCATCTTCCCTTTTTTTCTACTTACAATATTATTATTTAATGATGATACATACATACAGTTTGGGGTTTAAGTTGGATAAAAAATACAGTTTGAACTTTCGAAAGGCAGACCAAAAAATGCAACACAGCATGCTCATGATCCTCCTCCTGCTCATCAACACAGGCACAGGCACACCTAATGCCAATAAGGCGACTCCTAGAGATATACCAATAGGTGTGCTTCTTGATATGGAATCCAGCGTCGGCAAGGTAAGCAAAATTTGCATTGACATGGCGCTCTATGATTTCTATCAGACACACCGCAACTACACAACCAAAATCGTCCCTCACTTTCTCGATTCCAAAAAGGACAGAGTCGAAGCCGCCTCTGCAGGTTGCTCACTCTTCCCTTACCTTTCTTCTGCTTCTACTTTCTGCATATTGTATGTAATAGAGTTTCAATGCTTGGTTTGCAGCTATAAAACTTATTAAAGATTTCAAAGTATCGGCGATTATCGGACCCCAGAGATCGTCACAAGCAGATTTTGTAGTGGACATTGGCAACAAAGCCAGGGTCCCCATACTCTCTCTGGCCACCACCCCTTCTCTATCCCCAAAGGAGAATCTCTACTTCATCCGAGTATCACGCACCTCATCCTCACAAGCCCAACCCATATCAGAACTCATCAACTCTTTTCGTTGGCGTGAGGTGGTCCTTGTTTACCAAGACGGTGATTTTGGCACCGGCTTCATCCCCTCTTTGTCCGAGGCCTTGCTAAATGTTAATGTCCAGATCAAACACCCAATTGTCATATCTCCTCTTGCGTCCGACCTTGCCATTTCTCACGAGCTCCACAACATTAAAACAAATCAAACACGGGTTTTCGTGGTCCATCTGTTAGCAGACCTGGCTTCTCGCTTTTTCAAGAGAGTAAAAGAAGCAGGAATGATGCAAGAGGGATATGTATGGATCGTCACCGATGTTGTCACCAATCTGTTGCATACTGTTGATACAGATTCGATGCAAGGAGTGGTGGGCGTAAAGCCCTATGTTCCAAGGTCTGATGACCTGAATAGATTTATAGAGAGGTTTAAAAGAGAGCATTCCAGGCAAGAAATAAACGTGTATGGGTTATGGTCGTACGATGCCACGTATGCACTAGCAATGGCGTTGGAGAGAGTTGGGAGTGCTACTACCTTCCAATCCCAAGAGAAGCAGCCAGCAGCTGTAACAGATCTAGATGCCATTGGAACCTCGAAACTAGGAGCAAGGCTAATATCAGAGATGAGCAACACAAAAGTTAAAGGGTTAAGTGGGGATTTCTCTATTGTTGACAGACAATTAGAATCTGATAGTGGTTACCAGATAGTGAACATAGTTGGTCAGCAGCAGGAGGATAAGTTTATTTGCCTCTGGAGGAAGGGAAGGCCGCCTATGAAGATTAGTAATATCACATGGCCTGGTGGCAGCACCAACCCCCCTCCAGGTTGGGAGATCCCGGGGAACACGTTACGAGTTGGATATCCAGAAATAGGCGGATTCCCTGAGTTTATTAAAAGACTAAATGGGAAGCCAAATGGGTTCTGTGTTGAGGTTTTCGAGGCAGTAATGAAAAATTTGAGTCTACCACAGCCTCCATTCTATCAATATCTTCCATTTCCTATCAAAAGAAACGAGACATCAGGAAACTACAAGGATCTTGTTGACCAGATCTATCTCAAGGTAGGTAGGTAGCTGCTTTCATTTGCTTTCTTTTGAAAGAGTAGTAAATAATGTTGTTTTGGAATGAATATGCAGAAGTATGATGTGGTGATTGGAGACGTGACAATCCGGGCAGACAGGTCCAGCTATGTTGACTTTACATTGCCATATACGGAGTCTGGAGTCTCGATGATTGTCCCCATCAAAAAGGATGACAGGAAGAATGCATGGATATTTATGAGACCCTTGGAGAAACAGCTATGGTTCACAACATGTGCTTTCTTTATCTATACTGGAGTTGTGATTTGGGTCCTTGAGCACCGGGTGAACAAAGAATTCCGTGGCCGTCCATATAAGCAAGTCGGGATGATCTTTTGGTTTTCTTTCTCAACCCTTGTTTTTGCACACAGTAAGTACTTACTTAGCTTGCTTGCTTGCTTGCTTGTTACATAAAATAAAAACAAGAATAATTAATATTCGAATGACGACGTTGGTTGGTTGGTTGCAGAGGAGAAGATGATAAGCAATCTATCACGATTTGTGGTGATCGTGTGGGTTTTTGTGGTTCTGGTACTCCAATCAAGCTACATAGCAAGCTTAACATCCATATTGACAGTACAGCAGCTTCAACCAGACTTCACGGATATCCATGACCTCATCAGACAAGGAGACGAGGTGGGGTACAAAGAGGGGTCTTTCGTTGCACAGATGTTAAAGGATATGGGTTTCCAAGAGGAGAAGTTAGTAGGTTATGACAGCTTGAAAGATTATGATGATGCCCTGTCAAACAGGAGCGTTTCCGCCATTTTTGATGAGCTTCCTTATCTAAACCTGTTTCTGGCCAATCACTGTAACAAGTACATAATGGTTGGCCCAACCTACAAATCAGCAGGCTTTGGCTTTGTAACTCCCCTCTCTCTCTATCCAACCAACTCTTATTTATTTATTTATGCATATGTCTAGTCTAATCTTAGTCGGTGGTGGTCGTGTCTACAGGCATTTCCAAAAGGGTCTCCCCTGCTACCACTTGTTTCAAAAGCACTTTTACAAGTGACCGAGAATGAACTAAACAATATTACCGAAAAATGGCTGCGACAAAAAGGAGATTGCAGTGAGCAGGAGATGGGTTCTAGGTCTGGTAGGCTGTCGCTAGATAGCTTTTTGGGGCTTTTCCTCATAGCTGGAGCATCATCAACCTGTGCTCTTATCATATATATGTTGATATTCTTATACGAGAATAAAAACATGCTACTATCTGATGGTTCAATTCGTCAGAAGCTCTCGGCAATTGCAACAACATTCAATCAGGTAAAACAAGAAGCCCCAACACAAGATCTCTTAGTAACTGAAGATGTCACCAACCCTCCTCCCCCAACTCCAGAAAACCATGGGGTGTCAAATGATGATGTCGTAGAAGAAGAAGAAGAAACTAGAAACGAAAATCCAAATATGAGTTGAAAACACCAATGAAATTCAAATGTATGAATGTTTATGCTATTATATGCTAACAAGCATTCATGTCCATAATAACATATCAACAGTTTAAGCTGCAGCACGTCTGCTTGATGCATAGCCAGCCTATTATTAACACACACACACACAGGACAAAGGCTTAGTCATCTTACATTGACATCAAAACAATTAACAAAAGATACGAAATATATTTCTTTAGTTCAAGGAATAATAATGAAAAGCCACCAAGCTGATCAGATGTTTCTTCCAATCCAATAAAAAACAGAGTTATGTATGTATGTATGTATGTATGAGGAGTAAAAACAATTAGATTAGAAGTTGAGCAGATAAACAAAACTTACTAGGCTTGTTTGGAAGGAAGGAAGCTGCAATTCCTATATATATAAAGAAAAATGGAAGTTTTCTTCTTTTATCATTTTTTATTAAATCATATTAAATTGTAACATATTTTAAATAAATTTTTTTTAACTAAGATTGATTATGTTTAAATTATTTACGCTTTTCGTGATTTAAGTTTTCTTCTTTTATCATTTTTTATTAAATCATATTAAATTTTTCAACCCCGGGATCTTCCCGGGGTAATCAGCTAGTTAAAAAATGAAACAATTCAAAAACACCAAAAACTCTTCATTATGATGCCACGTGGCACTCTCAAAGGAAGGTTGAGGCCTCCATTGTACACCACGTCAGCATATACGTTTTCTTTTATATATATAGATAGATAAAAGATAAATTTTTAAAATTTTTATTTTCTTTTTTTAAATAAAATCTATATCTATATTATCTTAAAATTTCAAATATGTTAATTAATATCTTTTTCTTATTTTCATCTCACATTTTTAAATGTTAATTATTATTTTTAAATTTCAAATATTTTAATTAATATTTTTATCTTTATTTTTTCCTTATTTTTCACTCACAATTTTTAAACGTTAGTAACTTTTATGTATGTCATTTTTTTTGAAAAAAAACAAATTTACACCAAATTAACGATCGCTTTATTATCTTTCCAACGAGCACCATAGTGCTATACAAAAAACGAAAAAAAAAATGATTTTTAGTGAGTTTTTGTTCATGCAAAAAAAAAAAAAAAAAAAAACACATGTGTTTAGGTGATTTATTAATCATATATAGGCAAGCACTAATCGTGTTATGATAGTATATATGTTGTCAAACCTACTATTACATATATGAATTGTCCATGTTCATGTGCTATAACGATATGCTTAGCATTAAAAGAGGTTGAGATTTTTTAATCTGCTGGGAACGCAACATGAGAGCCCTTTTTCGTAGTATAAACATTAGAACAACTTTCTTTAGCATTAAAAGTGGTTGAGATAAGTGTGGGGATATGATGGGTTGGTTAAAGATGTGTATAAACGCATCTATAAATGAATTTTAAGGAATGATAAGTTGTCGAATGGTGTTGCTTTGATATTATTACGCTATTTCAGGTTTTGATGATTAAAAGAAGCAAATATGAAGTTTTGGAGTTGCTCGAGCAAGAAACAGATGCCTAAACGAGCCGGGAAATCAAAATCTGAGGCAAGAGGAGGTTTTGGCGTAGGATACGCCAAAACTGGCGTAGGCAGGGACAGAAAAGGTAGCGTAAGGCAGCAGAGAATAGCTCAGGAAGAAAAGGCTTGGCGTAGCCTACGCCAAAAGTGGCGTAGGATACGCCAGAAGCAGAACTTGGTCAAAACTTTCCTTTTTCAAAGCAGTTATGATGGGAAACTTTTAAATATCGATATTTTGGGATCTAGGGTCGGCTATTATTCATTCCTAAGAGTAAAACATCATTCTCATTCACCAAGAATCATTACACAACAACTCTTCCAACCCTTTGAAGAATTTTTTATGAAGATTGAAGACAAGAGCTTGAAGAAGAACACTATGGCCATGCTTGGCTAAGACATTTTTATTACACTGGGGATGTAGGCCTTTGATATCTAGGGTTAAAACACATTGGGTATTGTTCTTAAACTTTTGTTTATGTTTTTGTGTGCTTGAATTAAATGTGTTGAATGGTGATTAATCTGATGCTAAACTCATTTTAGTTAATTGATCTTGTGCCAATTTCTAGTGAGATAAGCATGACTCCTTACGTTATCACAAACATAGGATTGTATGTTCTAGGTAATGAAGTATAGTTTAATCTATCTTGATATTGATAAAACTTGATACCTAAGCCTATTGAACAATCACTCCGTTAGTGCCAATTACATTATTAGTGTTTACCCAATTGTTGAAACCCTAGTATTCAATTGTTGAATCCTTAGTGTAATCTTTTTAATCCGATTGTTTACAAATATCATTTTTATTTATACTTTCAATTAAATTCTTAGTATAATAAACAACAACTTTAAAATCAAAAATCTTAAATGAACAAAGTGCAATCTTCATAAGTCATATAGCATCTTCATAAGCAATATTTTCCAATCAACTAAACAACATTCACTAACCACACGCTCCTTGGATTTGATACCATATTTCCCTAACTACATAGGTTAATTAGGTTTTGCTTGACTCTAACGACAGGTCATCATATATTTTCTTGAAGGGCGAAAGTGGATAGGTTTCCTACGAGGTTGGCGTTAACAAGGAGAAATATTGTTGTGGAAGACCTTGGCAAGATCATTTGTCATGCCGATATGTGAGAAAACTCACCACCGTTATGAAATTCGAATTCGATTTTATTAAGTGCAACAGCCTTGTGTTCACGGGTATTGGAGGGACTTGTTGCAAGATTGTTTGGTGGATAACCTCGAAACGTTGGCAATTGTTTCGTAGATCGGTCCACTTACGGTTTTAGTGAGTCGGTGATTTGGTTTGAAGTCCTTGAATTTCCGAAGGACGTGTGGCCAAATCGACTCTCAACCACGTGAAGGGTTGTTGTTGACTTTTGTCCACACCGTAACTAGGGCGATGTCTTCATCTTCGGTCCAATGGGTCATGATTGATCAAAAGATCTTGGATGTGGGGAAGACAATGGAGAAACAGTTTGATAAGTGGTAAACAAAACGATGGAGGAGAAAGGGCTATAAATAGGTAAATTTGAATTAAATTGTTAAATTAAAATGAATGGTAATTCTTCAAAAATTCATTTTTTTACCGTTGTGAAACGGTCCAAAATGTAGGCCCAATCAAAACCCTTCATGTCACCGTCAGGTGTTGCCCCACGCTGGGAAATCTCCACTGAATATGCCTCATGCCATGGTCCACGCTGGGCACAGAGTGGTGTGGAAAAGCTTCACACCCCTTTTCATGTCGCCACACCATGTAGTCTCATTTCCTTCCTACACAAACATAATAGTTTATTATTAAGATCACATAGTTGGTTCTGTTTGTTTATCTAAGAACCATAGGAAGCTATCAAGTGACGTGTTAAAAAGGAAACAATTGAAATGAGTAGTTTTGCTCAAGAGAAGAAAAAAAAATTAAATTAATTAAGGTTCAAAACATGTGGCTCAGATAAACGGTGAAAAAAACAGGTTTTATGAGTTATTAAGTGTTCTGAAGAACTAACAGATATATAGAGACCTCACTCGAGCAAGAGGTGTACACATAAAATTAGAAGTTGGTTTTATGTGTTATTGAGTGTTGATCATTTATAATTTTTTTTTTTCCTGAAAAAACAGCTATTCTTTTTGTAACACACATTTTTATCACTTTACATTATATTTATCTATCCCAAGAAGCTCTCGGGAGATAAACAAGTGATATATAATAAATGTAACAATGTTGAGTATTAAAACTAAGACGATCCGGTATGGGGACCGGCAAGGGGCCGGCATCGCCAAGCCGCCCCGGGCTACACCGCCCCCCAGGGCCGGCAACGGCATGCCCGGCAATCCCTTGCCGTTGATGCCGTGCCTTGTGCCTTGTGATTGGTGGGTGGCGGCCCGTCTTCTTTGCCGGAGCGGCACTACACCCACCGGTCTAATATTCGTTAAAAACTAATTGGGAAGCAAAGGTATTTTCATTATTACTCGAAAAACTAAATAAACAGATTGGGTGGAATAAGGTCCAAATGAGGCTTTAAGGCACCACCTATTCGCCACATTAGCGCCGTATAGACATGGAGTACTTTATAGCACCTACCCTTGAAAGTCCTTTAGATAAAGAAAAAAAATAACAAAAATTTAATTGGTTGAACCACAAAGGCTCCTTTTCTTCCACTAGCGGCCGCTAATGGCAGCCTATTTAAAAGAGGTGGCCAGATGAGGTGGCTATGAGCGTTATACCACACCCTCTAACCTAGTGTCGGGTGATCCTACCCATGCCCTTTCCATTTCGTTTCTTTTTTTTCTTTCCCCTAGTATTGTAATTATAACATGTAAATAAACACATATATTTCACTAAACAACCAACTTTTTTCTTTTTTATCACACAAATACAAGGAAAAGAAAAGAAATAAACGGGAAGGTTTAATGATCGGAAATGATGTCCAAACAACATGTGTTTTGTTTTTCCTTCCTTCCTTCTCGCATACAACAATAATAAAAAAAAACTCATTTATTCAAATGGCCCTCCCAAAAACCTGCAAATCACAACAATAAATGTTAAAAACTAATAATTCCATCTCTTTTTAACCAAAAATATAACATAACAGATTAACAGATTGTCAGCATATCCTATCTTATATAAAAATAATAATAAAAAAAGGCACCCATTGCAAAACATCCACTATCCTTTTAACATGTTCACCAACACAGTACATATATATGCAATTCAAACTTTTAGACTACCCACACCTTTCCACTAAACCATCTAAATATCAAAACAACTTACCTAGTTTCACTCTCTTCTATAGTTCTATTAAAATCAGCATAGACAAACCATATTAAGGGGGGCTGTTTGGTTTATTAAGTGCTGAATCATTAAGAGGTTTGAATGGTTAAGAAGAGGTTTGAATGGTTAAGAGGCTCTGAATAATTAAGTGCTGAATGGTTTAGCTATGCACCGTCTGAATGATTCAGCTTTTAACCATTCCATTTAGAGCCTTTTTTAAGTTGAAGCAAACAGTCTGAATGCTAAACCATTCAGAGCTGAATGGTTCAGAGCCTCATTAAGAGGCTACCAAACAGGCCCTAAAACATTTTACCCATAACACTTGGAATTAAGGAACGGCATAATGAAACAAAATGAAAAATTGTGAATATATATATATATATATGTGTGTGTGTGTGTATAGGATTAGGTTCATATAGAACCTATGGTGAAGTTGTGAACCTTGTAAACACAATCCAACCATCCATTTTCATTTTGATCCAAGGGGCATAGATGTAATTTCAATTTAAACAATACATTTTTTTATTAAATCTATAATTTGTTTAAGATTCAATTACATGAGTTTCGAACCAATTCCCCTAAAATCACTAACATTAAAATTGAATTTAACTGAATATGTATACAAGAGTTTGTTATGCGAGATCATAAATCCATTATTTCATTATATACATCATAGCAACAAAGCACTAGCAAATACATACATGCACAACATACATTACCAAATGATCAACATCAGCCATAAGTCCATAACCATTAAATACATACATGAACAACAATCGCATTCGATAATCAACGAAATACGAACATCAATCTTATACAATCAAATCCTATCTATAACGAATCTGCAAACCATGTGTAAAACACACAAAAAAAAAAAGATTATAAGTGAATACACATGTGTATAGCACACTGTTGCAGAAGGCGCCCTAGGCGGAGCCCTTTATAGGAATTTCACCCTAGGCAATGAATTAGGCGAAATGGAGATTAGGCGGAGTCTGGGCGGGCCTAGGCGGTCCTAATTGGGCCTAGGCGGCCGTATTTTTTTTTATTAAATTTCTAAGTATTTCTTAGTATTATGTGTATATATCTAAGTATTATGTGGATATATCTTAATAGATTTTCAAAAATACACCTAACTTAGTGTGTGTGTGTGTGTATAATATGTATAAAATACCAAAACGCCTAAATCTGCCTAATTTTCGCCTAGTCCCTAGGCTGGACCTCACTGCCCGCCTAGCACCTTCTGCAACCTTGGTATAGCAGTTTGTTAACTTAGATTATAAGTGAATGTTAGTGATCACACAAAAATAGTTTGTTAACTAAGATTATAAGTGAATACACATGTTTACAACAGTTTGTTAACGGAGATTATAAGTGACTATTAGTGAATACACATGTATATAACATTTTGTTATCTAAGATTATATGTGAATACACATGTGTATAGCAGTTTGTTAACTTAGATTAAAAGTGAATGTTAGTGAATACACATGTGTACAGCAATTCGTTAACTGAGATTATAAGTGAATACACATGTGTACAAGAGTTTGTTAAGTGACGTTATAAGTGATCACATGAACAGACGTTACAAGGATAATATATTATGCAAAATATAACTGATTTAGCAAATTTAATGTGATTATAATGAAAAAAATGAAGCAAATCATTTCTGGATTTTTAAGATAAAAACCAAAATTACCACAATGCCCTTAATTTAAAAAAAACAATTAATTCAAATTTTAATTATTTAGAATCTTGCCATTAAGGATCAATTGCTCATAATGGTTCCTAGGGTTCTCATTTGACTTATGGTTCTCATTTGAACCACACCTATATGTATGTATATATAGTGGAGAGTTCAGATGAGAACAAATTATCTTGTAAGAAGAAAAGGAACAATTCTAAAACCAATAAAAATCCTTCATTTAATAATGGTATTTAATGTTAAACTAGTGGGTTTCGCAGAGCTTCGCGCGTCGGGCTTTCGAACGGTATCGATCCGGTTTGTTACTATTGCTGTCCATCCCCAAATTAGACATTGAACAATCTGAATCTGATGCATCAATGCTCTACAAAAATCAATCAAAACGTATGTGTTTTATTTCCATATTTTGATATACGTTGCCTACTACCGTCATTGGCCAATACTGTCATACCACAGTTCCCCCGCCACCGCCATCTTTACTCCATCTTACTCCGACTGCTCCGCCACTGTCGCGACAACTGGCATACCAACAACCCCTACCCATCGATATCGTCTTCTACCATAACTTCCACCATCTCCGATCCACCAGTCCAGCGTCATCGTTTACCCCTTCGATCGAAGCTAAACTCCCATCTGCCGCTCATCAATCATCGCCGCCTCTCACCTCTAACGTTCTGCCAAAGTTTAAAAGAACAGAAACGTGCCTCGAGGCGTTTTCCCTTCGCCTCACGAGGCGTAAGCCTTGAGGCGAACCGAGGCGTAAGCCCGAGGCGAAATTAAAAAAATTAAACAAATAATTATATATCTTTCAAAAAATAAAATGCTAACTAATTTCATCATCAAATTCATCAAAAACACACAAAAAAAGACATAAAATGTCACAAAAAGTCAAAAACATAAAAAAAAAAAATCATAGTTATCAAAAGCCGTCGCCTTGACCGCCTAGGCGACCAATTTCCTAGAAGCCACCAGATCTCGCTTTTTCCCTCCTAGATAAAAAAAACCACGGCCTGATTTTTAAAACCTAATCCCCTGACTAATATAATCGACCAATACTTACCAATTTATAGAGATTTACCAATTTATAGAGATATATCTAAATCTCAATCAAATCTTTTTTTTTTTTTAATATATTTGATTTTTAAAACACTTATAGATATTGAATTATTTTTCAATATATAAACACCTCAACTCATTGATTTACCATCAACTGATTTTGTCTACTACATACTACATAGTTATCAAAGGCTAAATCAGTCTGTTTATATTTATATTATTTTATAAGATGATTGTTATTTGTAATGATTTGGTGATTTTTTTATTTTTTTATTTGCGCTTTTTTTTTTCTCAGGCCCGCGCTTTTTTTGCGCTTCTCGCCTAGGCCACAGGCGAAGCCTAAGCGCCTTGAGTGCGCCTCACGCCTTTGATAACTATGAAAAAAATATACTTGAAAACCCCCTGAGGCGCAACTTTTCTTAACGCCTCAGTCCTGTGAGGCGCATACCACTGTTCAAACACCTGAGGCGCCGCCTCAGAAGCGTTTTCAGACCAAATCGCCTTGAGGCGCACGCCTCAAGCGTTTTTTTAAACCATGTGTTCTGCTTATTGGCCATTAATATTAGCGGCTTTTTACTTTGTCTACCATTTTTGTTTCTTCGTTGAAAGAAGAGAGACAAATTATTTAAGGTAATGACAAACCTTGGATAAAAACAAAACGCACACGTAGCAAAAGTGTGTCAGGATGAAAAAAAAAAAAGTAAACAAAAGTCTTTGGCCAACACAAGGAGCAAATTTAACGTCGTGACCGTTTGTTACTGTTCCTCAATATGTTGTAAATTAATATATACAATAATAAGTTACTAAATTATTGCAACCCCCATAAACTAGTTAAATAAATGAAACTCATAATTTATTTTCTAGGTATATTCTTTCAAAGCAAACTTAATTAATGTAAAAGATAATTTCAATATGGGTAGGATTAACGTATGATAATCTCAATGTGTGTAGGATAAATGTATGATAATTTCAATATATGTAGGATGAATTTTGATATGTGTAGGATAAAGTGTTAATGAGTAATTAAATAAGGAGATAATAATTAATGGAGTGAATAAGCTAATTCATCCCTTAGGTTTTTATGATTTTAGTATTAGGTTTGTTGTTTATGAGAATGCAATTGTATGTGTGTGCTTTTGGGTGTGAGTAAGTGTGTTTGTGCGTGTTGGTTAGCCGTGAATGGGGGTGGTTAAAGAATATATGCTAGTTAAAAAAATATAAAAACTAAATAAATAAAGAAAATGACCAAGTTAGACATTTGGATGGATCTGGCATTGTTTGGGAAAACTTAGTATTTAATTTTTACATTGTCATTTGTTCTTTTTGTTCTCATATTAAGTTTTTTCTCATTTGATCATCCCCAACTAAAACTCATAAAAAATCATTTGATAAGTTATTAGTAAGCCATATAAGCATCTTCAACAAGGCAACGTGTAGTGCATCCATGTGTTGGTGTGATATACTATGTACTTAATGCAGTAACATATCGGATATCGGTCAAGGACTGATATTTGAGATATAGGTAATTTATTGATGGTAGATTGCTGATGTACACAGACTCACAATCACAGGTCGATATTTGTAGGCGATGTTTTTACCAAATTTAATACCTAAAGCCCGATATTAATGCTTAGGTCCGATAAGCGATATATCTACACAAGTGATATAGTAACTCATGTGTGCATTCTATTCTAATGTTGTTTATTTATTATGTTGCTTGAAAAGATAGAAGTGCATGAAAGTAAAAAATAAAAGATATCATGAGAAAAGAAAAGGAGGAGGAAAAACCTGGATGGGAAGAGCAGAGCAGTAGTTTGTTTAATGGTCCTTGGCATGCTGCTGGTGCTCCAGGTGACGGCGCTCCTCAGGAAGGGCGACGAGGTAGGAGAAGATCATGCCGCCAAAGCAGACGTGGTAGAGGGGGACGATGGAGTCGGTCTGGATGTATTTGGCATGGTAATTGTCCAGAGCCCTCTGGATGAAGTTCCTGGCGTTGCTCGTCGTCACCATCGGCTTCACGTGCTTCGGCACGTCCTTCACTTTCATCCCTCTGATCTCGTTGAAGAAGCTCCTCATCGCCATTTTTCTTTCAGATCCAATCGCCCCAACAAACAAACAAACAAACAAACAAACCCTAATTTTGTTTTTCTTTCTTCCTTTCTTCACTTTTTGTCGCATTTCCTTCCTTTCCACCGTAATGGGCTGGGCCGGGCCGGGCCGGGCCGGGCCGGGTAGTAGTAATCTTCTATTTTGATTAATGGGTCCAACAAAGTAATGGGCGGTTGATTTCATAAACATAAACATCAATTTGAAACACCCAATATTTGTATTCACTCATTTGTAACTAGCTTATACCCCGGGAGCGTCCCGGGTTGAGAAATCTAAGATAAGTGAATAAAATTAGAAGTATATAAACTATAAAAATGGCATCTATATAGCAATTACTTGTTGGAGAGCGTCCCGGGTTGAAATATCTAATATAACATAATAAAATATCTAATATGACAACATAATTAATGACTTTCCAATATATGATTAATGAATATTATTATTATTATTTTAAACAAATCTCTGCCATAAGTTATCATATTCTAATATAAAAACGGTAATTGGGTCGGGTATCACCTAATCTCAGGCCCGACCCAAACCCACAATTTTTTTTAAACTAATTCCAAACCTGACACAATACCTGTCGGGTTAGAAAAAATAGTCGTTTTTTTCTTCGTTTTATATATAGCACTATGGTACTCGTTGGAAAGATAATAAAACGCTCGTTAATTTGGTGTAATTTTTTTCTTTAAAAAATCTCGTATATAAAAGATATTAAAGTTTAAAAGTTATGAGAGGAAATATGAGAGAGAAAATAATAAAGTTTAATATTTAAATTTAGTAGATTAAGTATTTAATAGATTATGTTAAATAATATTTAAACCATATTTATTTCTTTTTTTAATTGGTCTAGAGTTGCCACATCACATCCTATGTGGCATCTCTCAAAAGAGAGATTGCATAATATTATGACATGTCATCAAAATGGCTTTGGTTTATTATATGTATAGATATCCCTTAAAAATATACTAGCTTTTATCCTTTTATCCTGTGAGGGTTGAAAAATATAACAATTCTAATAATACTAATACTAATAGTAATAATTATTACCCTTGTAATTAAATAAATTAAAAAATAACCTTGCTATAAGGTGACACCATGTGTTGCAGTGTTGCGCGATTATTTCTCCTAACTTCTTTTGATGAAGTATACGTATGCATCTTTAAAAAAGTAAAATTCCAATGAAAGCATGGCGATTGAGCTGAATTTCAACATCGTAGATAAACATTATTAATGAATAACCTAAACACTTTGTGTTTTTTTTCCTGTATGAACGAAACCCCACAAAAAATAGTTGTTTTTTTCTCCGTTTTTTATATAGAACTATGGTACTCGTTGGAAAGATAATAAAACGTTCGTTAATTTGGTGTAACTTTTTTCTTTAAAAATATCGTATATAAAAGATATTAACGTTTAAAAATTATGGGAGTAAAATAAGAGAGAAAATTTTAAATTTGTTTTTAAACTTGTTTTTCTTAAAATAACTCAATTTAAATTTAGTAGATTAGGTTTTATATTATTATTTATTTAGTTTTAATTTGTCACATGACATGACACATGGCACACTCAAGAAGGAGAATGCCTCCTTCAATGTCATGTCATTAAAATGGCTTTCGTAGGCCTCCATTGAATGCCACTTTATTAATAGGTATTCAATTCTTTTATTATAAGTTATAGATTATAGATGATTTATATCATTAAAAAAATAATAAAACAAGATTTTTCATGTCATTAATTTATTATTAAAATTGTTCTTTTTCTATATAATGTACATTCCAACAGACGTTCCCCTTATTAGAACTACATTATCTATGATGTAACGTCGTTCATAGATAGTCTATGTAACAAACCTTATGTCTAGGGGTGTGCACACTAACGGATCCAGAAAGTTTTTTGACGAGGGGCACAACTTAAGTAGGTTAAAAGAAGGCATGTCAAAACAAATTGGGTCAAAATGGTCGGGTAAAACCGATTAAGTCTATGTAACAAACCTTATGTCTAGGGGTGTGCACACTAACGGATCCAGAAAGTTTTTTGACGAGGGGCACAACTTAAGTAGGTTAAAAGAAGGCATGTCAAAACAAATTGGGTCAAAATGGTCGGCTAAAACCGATTAATAATTATCCGCTTAATGATAGATGGGTAATAAATCTAGTTGGAATATAAACTAGTGTTAACAAGATAGTAAGTCAAGTCATATTATAAGTAGGCGATAACTAGATTCAACCATATTTAAGTAAATATTTTGGAAACTGAAAAACACAAACAATGGCGGAACTAACAATTATTAATTGGGGGCGATCATAATAGAAGTTAATTTTTTGATTCCTAAGTGTATGTTGGTTACTTTTTTTAATGAATGTTTTACTTACAAGAACGGTTGATAGATTCTTTTAACCTTACATACTTTACCTTTAGTTGTTATTAGCATATTTTTTTGTAATAATCTCTATTTTATCAAAAATATATTTAACAAAAATATCTCTACATAAGGATTAAAAAAAATTCAAAAAAAAAAAAAGAAAAGAAAAGAAACAGAGTAAACTAAACAAAACAAAAAAGGAAACGTTTTATTGTATCAAATTAAATGTCATTAAAAATTGTAAGGTCACAAGCTACTTAACGGATTTCTACCTTGAAATTTGTGTCACATCTATTAACTAATATATATAAAAGAAAATGTATATGCTGACGTGACGTGCAATGGAGGCCTCAACCCTCCCTTGATTGTGCCACGTGGCATAATGAGGTGCAAAAATTTGATTTTTTTTTTATTTTTCGTTTTTTAACCATCTCTCCAACCCTAATATAAAAATCAAACATTACAAAACCCTACGCTGTAAATCCGATCCTTCCATTCTCACTGATCCTTCTCTCCCTTTCTTCCATGACTATCTCGAGAGGTATATTGTTATTATACATTTACTCAATTGGATTTATAATAATATAGTTTTGTTTGTTGTTATACATATATACATGGGATTGCCGAAATTCAATCGAGACATGTAATAAAGTAAGTTCCTTATTTTTAAAATCTATTCTTTTTTCTAAAGTAATTGATGGGGTCTGAACAATTGTTTTACCTTTGTGAAGGTATTAGATGCGAACCTTGTTCATGTTAAAGCACCGTATCGAAGAGGAATGGCTTACATAGAGGTTGGTGATTTTAATGAAGCAAGAGCCGATTTCAACAAGGTAGGTTTTTCTTTTTTTTTTTTTCCTTTTTTTTAAGTCGTTTTCACACAAGGCATAAGTAATGTTTGGTGTTGTGGATGTAGTTTGTTTAATTCAGAAGATGTTTACAAGTTATTTATTTGCAGGTTACTATATGGTTTTTATATTTTACAAGTTATAATAACTATTTCTTTTTATTCAGATTATTGATTTGAACATATGATTACAATTTCACAAGCCTTGGTTTTATGTGAAATTATATGGTTTCTTGGTGATGATTGAGTTATATTGATTTAGGGAATTGATATGATTGAATGTTGATGACATAAAAGCTGCAGAAAAGTGGGATTGGATAGCAAAGTTAATAATAAAAAACAGAAAGAAGAATCGGGTGGTGATGTTTGCGAAGAAACTGTTACAAAAAGCATCATCATCATCATCATCTTAGTCATCATAATCATCAGGTATTTCCATTGATTAATCAACTGCTCTTCTACTGATTGTTTGTTACTTTGATTTCTAAATCTTTTGGACTGTGCTGCTTTACCTCCTACAATTTTCCACCAGGCCAGGATCCTTTGTTTAAAATTAACATAACTAAATAAATAAATTAATAAGCAGAAGAAGTTCGTTTGTTTGTTGTTGTTGTTGGTTTCTTTGCAGAATTTAAAAGGCAGGATTTGGAGTTTGATATAGCAGTCCATTACGGTATCACATCTACCGCTTCCATTCTTGCCTTTGATCCTATTCAGCGTCTACTTGCCATTGGAACACTTTCTATAACTCCCCATTTTTTCTTTTTATTTTAAAAGATATATATATATATATATAATTCAATATGTAATCAATCTTCTTATTTCATTCATTCCTTCATTCCTTGCAGAGATGGTAGGATCAAAGTGATTGGTGGTGATAATATTGAAGCACTCCTAATTTCCCTTAACCAATCACCTTTCAAGTATTTGGAGGTGTTTCTTTCTTTCTTCTTTTTTTTTTTCATTTTACCTTTTCCTTTTTGTCAACTCATCTTCTTACTTTACATCATGTCTCTTCTTTCTTTCTTTTTCCCCTAAGCAAGATATGAGTGAAGTGCAGGAACATTTAAAGATATGGAACACATTTAGGAAGATACAATAGTTCTTAAAAAATAAGTCTATACTTATAATATTATATGAGAAATACACATACTAAACTTCTTGATCGAAATGAACAACCAACAATATATATACGTTTTTTTTAGCCTCGGTCTTTGTATCGTGTGTAGGTGGACAAACGAATGGAGAAGACAAGGTGTCATTGGAGCTTACAGAAGATATTATTCTAAGCTTGGAAGTAGGCATGACCTTCCATGATCATGTAAACATCTTTATCTATTTCTGAATTTCATTTGTTATTGAACGTTCGTTATCACTGCGATTCTATTGATGAGAAAGTAATCAAGTATTAATGTATTATACTGTTATTTTTTAGTTACTTTGTTATTAATAAGCTAATTGAAAGCTATCATATACGTAGCTCGATGCCTGATTCATTCATCTTCAAGTTTTATTGAAATTCATCTTTATTTTGTTTTGGGGTGGCATAGGGGACTTCCATTGGATTTTCTAAGATAGTGGTTTTTGGTCACTTAAATCCTTGACAAACAAATGTTAGGTTATTGCTTTGTTACTACTGAACTGGCTATACATATGTCTAGCAAACTGGATAGTTTTCAAGAAAACATATCCAGTCATATGACTCGAATAGCTGGGAGAATTAAAGGTGTTCTAGATAAATTAAGTAGAATTTTTGTTTGGTAGCTCATTGTGCATATAGAATCTATATCTTTAGAAATGCGCAGATAATGTTGTTAGTAGAATGTTAAATGCAAGGTAAATGAAGTATTGACCTCTAATATAAGGGTCCAACTGACATTACTTTCCAGCAATAACACTCAGTGGAGTGCACAATGTATTCCACGTATCAAACCTGAAGAAATGCCTATCGGATACGACACTGGTAGTGCCACTGGAAGAGATCCAGGTGGACGACCAGCTACGGTTCGTGGAAGAACCAGTGGAGATTCTTGAGCAGGGCGTCAAGAAACTCTGAAAAAGCACTATACCTATTGTTAAGGTACGGTGGAATTCCCGTCTAGGACCGGAATACACGTGGGAGCGCAGAGATCAGATGCGGCTCAAATATCCACACCTTTTTACTGAACCTGAACCGGTGCATAGATCGAATGCCGAACATAAAGCAGTTCGCTCAAAGTGAATTTCGGGGCGAAATTCCTTTCAACTTGGGGATGATGTGACATCCGGGAACCAAGCACACATTTTTCTAGCTGACTTTATTTTACTTGCTGAATTTCGGGACGAAATTCTTTTCAACTTGGGGGTGATGTGATACCCCGTATTTTCAGGTTCCTACTTTAACTGAACTCTAGTTAACTTGCATGTGCATACATAACTACACACTTGACTAGGGTTAGTTAGGAAGGTCTTCCTATATGTGATAGGGTAATAACATATGTTATGTGATAATAACATATGTTACATTATAATAAGTAAAGTTATCATCACAATGCACACACGAGTCCTGTATCCCGAACGTTGGTGAATTGTCTGGCATATATAATAATGTGTACAATTGAATTATGATAAACGTGAAGTTACATGTTTATGTGGATTACATGCTTATGTGAATTGCCGCTTGACTGAAAGTTAATATGTAAACCATGCAAATTACGTGCACCTTATGATTAATATGATGAGATGATAAAAACAATGGTTTTTATGCAAGATAGGGTGATTAATATTATTGGGTCCAGTATTGGGCCTAAAACATGATTAACGGGTCCAATTAGTGGACTAAAAGGGCCCTAAAACATAATTGCTTGGGCAACAAGCCAAGCCCTCTTATAATTAAGAGACAAAAAATAAATAAAAACCCTAACCCTACCCTTGTGTTTGCGCCGTGAACTACCCCCACCCCCTCTCTCTTGATTTTCAACAAACAACAATCCTATTCATCTCTTCTAGCTAGTTTGGGTGAAATCTCTAGGCTTGGAGGACTCTTACGTGGAAAGGTATAATTTTTACATGTTTTATAATGATTTATAATGCTTGAAAAGTTTAAAAATCATAGAGTATACATATACATAAAAATCGCATACATGTGTTAGTGGGAGTTCTTGAATGTTCATGGTGATTTGATGATGATGATTGTTGTTAGTAATCATAATTAGGGTTTTTGTATGATAATATATGTGTTTGATCATGATAATATGGGTTATGCATGTGTTAGAGATTTTTATGCATAATTAGGGTTTGTGAATAACTTGGGTTGCAAGTTTCAGTTTTCTGACAGATTCGTTAGGGTGTTTTGTAGGGTCTGTATTGTGATGTTAAATTGATTGTTTTGATCGATTCTTTGCATGAATGGATTGTACATGGTCTTAGCGTTTTAGAATGGGAAAAATCATCTGATTTGGATGTCGTTTGATATGTTTTTGGAATTTTATTTGATTAAAGGTCATATCAGATTTTCGGAATTATAAATTGGGTCAACTTTAAACGGTCATAACTCGAGTTTTACAAAGGGTTAAGTTATGAAATTTGGACAGTAGGTCAACATTGGAAAAACTTGGCTTTTCCAAGTGGATTCACCTCGTTTGGGTGAACACACGATGTTTGGGAATTTTTCTACTAAACTGACCTGTTGTGGAAAGTTTCTGGACATAGCTGTGTTGTACGAATTTTAATAATTTTTGTGTTTGGTTTTGAGACAAAAAAATATGGGTTATCAAATGAATCCCAATGAAAGTAAAAATTCGGGAGTTTAATTCGTTCGTTAAGTATTTTAAACAATTCGTTTTTCACAGTGTACAATCTGTCCTGAAAACGCAGATTGTGTAAGGGATGTTTACGTGACTATTTGGAGGCTTATATGGTATGTATTTGACATGAACTTGTATGAATACTTATATGAGATGTGTATGAGGTATAAAACTGATAATAATTAATATGATCACCAACGGGATACGTAGGACTTACTTGTACATGTAGAGTCATTAGGTGTCACTACACGGTTTGAACTTTAAAAGTCTTGGACAAACGAGTTGTATGGTGTGTTGGTTATGCACATATACTCACCTAGTGACATTTGTAATAGGGAGTCGGTAGCTCATTACTGTTTGAGGAATTTGGATTATTCACGTGCGACCTAAGGTGAGTTTCACTACTCTTTTCTCAAAAGCATGCGTCTCGGGTTTGAGACAACGTACTTAACTTTTTCTAGTCCGGTTTGGGACTACTTACACATCCCGGGTTGGGATGCTATGACTCCTTGTGTGGGTCGGGTTTTTGACTCCCTGTGTGGGTCGGGTTTTGCTAGTTCGCAAACTGTGTCCTTGATGAACTAAACCAACTCTATCACTGTAAGTCCTTCACATACCGAATGAGTTGTCGGGTTATGGCAAGCGGGTTATTAGTTGATAGCGCTATTAGGTCTGACAAACCTCACACCGGCTCGGAGGAGTGCGGGAGTGAACTATAACTTAACAGATTATCATTGTTGATAGGCAATGATGCAAGGCAAACAACTCACATTTGTGACTACACGTACAT
Source organism: Ambrosia trifida (assembly GCA_028751855.1). NCBI lineage: Eukaryota > Viridiplantae > Streptophyta > Magnoliopsida > Asterales > Asteraceae > Ambrosia > Ambrosia trifida. The sequence goes on along the minus strand of CM054123.1, from coordinate 103,783,851 downwards.
TAGCAGTTCGGTATATCGGTGTAGTTATCATGAATGGGTTAGCTACCCTTGGCATGCGATGAACTAGTGTTTACACGGTTTTTGGAACCAACTCAATTACTTATGCTTTTACTTGGTTATGTGGTTTTGGAAACCAGCGCATTTACTTACTCGTTTTCTTTACTTAGTGAACTCACCAACATTGTTTGTTGACCCACGATATACATGCTTTTGCAGGTAGTTAGCTTTCGGTGCCACGATTAGAAAGCACTGCACACTTCACTGCATTTGGGGGTCTTGGGCATACACTTAAATTATATATCATGCTTTTATGTTTTCTTTCATATGGTTTTATCTTGGGCGCGCTATTTTGCGCATGGTTTTAAAAAGGTTTAAACTTGGTTTACGCTTCCGCAACTTAACTAAACTTGATTTTTGAAAACGAACTAAATGGTTTGGGCATTTAGAGTTCGTTCATATGACTTATGGCTATGGGATCTTGGTATGTCATGCGCCTCGCGGTATAAACCCCGCAGTGGAAATTTGAGGGTGTGACACCATGCTGGAACACCATCCTAACAACCACTATCGAAGAAGTAGTTGGGGGTCGCAAAGAAGTAGTTGGATGCATTCTTCTACAACATTTGGACCCTCCAGCATTAATATATTTCAAATCCCATGACCAAACTGCCATTTAACATGTGTTATACCACGTGCGAATGTAACATCTATCCAAGTGATTTCATACATATGTAATACCGATCCAACAACAATAAAAATCCATACCCGCCAACATGACTTTCATTTCAAACTTATGAAACGTCACGATTTTTTTCTTCATATACACCCGTATAATATCAAAACCACGTATTTGTAACACTCCTAACTTGTAAACACTTGACTTTTCTACCATACAAGGCTTACATTGAAATGGAAAATAAATAGGTTGCATGGAAAAGGGTAGGGAGCAAATTTTTGGGTGTGAACGGCAACATTCATCGGACATTTACCATAAATACACACGGCCAAACTGACGTTGATTGAAGGTCGCAGTTTGAATAAGCAACCTTCTTTGGACATCAAGGAATCAATTAGCGACCTATGAAGGTCGCTTATTGAATGTGTGATCTTATTTGAAGGTCGGTAATCGGATACAAGACCTTGAAATTCTTTTGTTGAAGGTCGTTGTACCATACAGTGACCTACCTGCTTTCATAAATTTTTTTATCCACCACCCATAAACACTCTTACAGCTTGACTTTTACCTATTCTTGAAAAAAAATTGAATTTCGGTGGTGATCCTTCACATAAAAAAACAAAATCACCATTTTAATAAAAAAAAAAATTAAAATCTAGTATGGTTTTTTTTTATTAGTTGTTTATTAATGAACATGTTTCATGAATTTCAATCCTTTAGGACTTGCGTTTTAAGTTCATCATTCGTAATATCATAAGTCGATGTTAAGAAATGAAAGGTTGATATGGTTTGGATTGGATTGTATAGGAATTAACAATATTAATATTTAATCATTATAATTTACTACTAGATACCAAGAATGCCGGAAGCTTAAGATTCCTTAACATGAAGCTAGCTACCATGCTCGATCATCCTAGAAATGCTTTTGGATTTCATAAAATATATATGTAGATTGATCATCGTTATTAATGGTAAAGGAAACAACTGTCGATTTGTGTTCATCAATGTCTCCACTTGGGTAACAATACTAAACAAAGTCGTAACCTAGCTAGCTCTATACAAAGCGAGCAATATTGATTAGTATTCATGGCTAAACCAATTAAATGCTAGAGTGAGATCCTAATTCCTTCAAATTTGTCTTCTTATCATCATGCGGTGAAGTTTACAATGATATTTGGCTTATTCCAGCCGAACATTGGCATGTATATATAACGACCCGAAGACTCTTCCAAGATACCTTTCTAATCACTAGAATATATATACATATATATTTTATATTTATATTTATATTCCTTTGCAACATTTTTTATCCATATTGAAACAATGGATATCAGATTATGTTTCCTGTTGACTTTTGCGATTTACAGTTTCGCAGGCATCGATCTTATCTTTCTTTTGTATTGTATTGATGTGAGTAAAATTTGTTGGCGGATTAGAAAACTTATCAACCATGCTCATCTTACTGCAGATTGTTATGACCCCTTGGATCCAAATGGAAATGTTACAGTAACTTTCGACACACTTCATTGGACGAATGATGGCTATGTGGTTAGTATTTTCATCCACACTAGCTTACTTTTATTTCCATCATCTTCTGTTTTTGAAATTCATGGTCGGTGTCTGACTAACAGAAAAACAGAATGTTTTGGTCCCCGGCCATGAGTAATAATGCTTATTAGTGAATAACTGAAACCGAAACTGGTTATTGCAGGCAAGGGTTAGTATCCAAAACTACTATCAATACCGTCAAGTAGACAAACCTGGATGGAAACTCGGGTTCACATGGACCAACAACGAGGTCATTTGGTCAATATCAGGTGCTATAGCAACTCACCGAGGGAACTGCACTAGTTTCAAAGACGAAATACCTCATTGTTGTATGCAAACCCCGGAGATAGTTGATCTGATGCCTGAGGGACGCTCTGCTAACGCACCAGAGAACTGCTGTCGCAGTGGTCTTCTTGCTGCCTCGGCTATTAATCCTAAACAATCATCTTCATCGTTTGACATGGTTGTTGGCAACTTACAGGGAAATGTTTCATCAACGATGCCTGTGAATCTTACGTTACTGGCACCTGGACCTGGGTATACTTGTAGCCCGATTCAAGAAACTAAACCAACGGTTTCTGTTGTTGAAGGGGGAATAAGAAATGAAGAGGTTTTTAGTAAGACATCTTCCTGATCTGCTTAACACTTATTTGCTCATTGGACTGTACGTTACCCAACATATATTTTTACAATTATGATGTTTTTTTCTTTTCTTTAAACATGAGTTGTAACGCCTCTATTGATAAGTCAAAAGGTCTAAATTGCCTCCTCTAGTACTAAAGACATATATCGAACTGATACACATACCTCTTTGCTTTAATTTGGTACTTCAGTTTGATCGCAGTTTTCAGTTTTTAAAGTCAGACATGAGTACAATAAAATTGTTTCTAACACGACGCGAGTGTCAGGAACATGGAAGTCGACATGCACATACTCTAGTTATTTGGCGAACCAAACACCAGTTTGTTGTGTTTCAATGTCAACATTTTATAATCCACAAATTACGACATGCCCTCAATGCAGCTGCGGATGCAGACCGGCTGCTGACAAGAAAACATTATCCTGCATCAGGTAGGTGTGTTATCTATTGTTTGTATACACTTTATAGCAAAATCTAGCTAGCTAGCTAGCTACTTGGTGTATTATAATCTGTATATGATTTGATGAACAGCGGTTCAAGCAGTTCTGAAGTCATCAATGCTTTTGACGCAGTGCGATGCACTGATCATATGTGTCCCCTTCGAGTCCATTGGCATGTTAAAAGCAACTATGTTGATCATTGGAGAGTGAAGCTCACTGTTACAAATCTTAACTATGACAGAAATTACAGTAACTGGAACCTTGTGGTTCACCATCCTGGGTTCAGTCAGCCTACGACGACTTATAGTTTCAACACTACTTTGCTCCATACTGATGGGATCTCAGGTAAATGTAAATGTTATCCCCAAATAAGATATCATTTTAGAAAGTGTCTCATGTTACCTATCATTGTTAGAGGTGGCAATTAAGGTATAAAAAGTAAGTTTTATATATATATTTTTTTTATCATTTCAAAGTTTAGCATAGCATGCCTTTAAACCTTGGTATTCTACTCTTAGCATAGGTCGGTCTCAGGTTCAAAATTTTCTTTCATTAGTTTCCTGCCATAACCTCTTGAAGGCCACCTGCTTGACGCTATATATGCAATTTACCTAACTCTGTTGGTTAATTGAGTACTATCATGATTAAAATGTTTTTGGAAGCTAGGTTGCTTAAAGCATTAGTTACTAATAAAATATGTGCGGTGAACCAGAATTAGTTTTCGACACATTTCAACACAAACATGCGTTGTCCTAATACCCAACCACACACCATCTTACCACCTGTTTCTCCATATTTATACTTGAATATATTTCACCAACTCGTATTTTTTTGTAGATGATGTAGCCCTCTTTTGGGGTATAGACTACTACAACAAGGAGCTTTTGAATGCGGACATGGATCAAGTGGGCTCCGTTTCAACAGAGATACTTCTAGCCAAAGACCATAGAACATTCACATTACATAATGGTTGGGCTTTGCCAAGAACCATTTATTTCGCGGGTGAAAACTGTGTCATGCCATCTCCGGACACTTACCCAATGCTTCCAAATGGTACTTCCACACGTAGACCGCTCCATAATCATCTAATCCTCCTCATGATCATCTATTTCTACTTCAAACTACTAAGATTCTAATACCCTCATACTCATTCACATTACACAATGGTTAGGACAGCCAAAACATAGGGATTGATTGATGATATGTAATAACGAACCATTTGGCAATTTATGGATGCATATATAAATGCCAAAGAAAAATTATTATTGCACATATTTTTTTGTCAAATTAATGATTTTTGCAACAACGAAAAAAGAAAAAAATCTTATGCATTTTAGCAAAGTGTTGGATTATTTGTAACCAAAGTATCTATAATATGATAATTAGGAAAATATCTTATGCATTTCGGTCACTTTAAAGTGATCCAAACAAAATGATATTCTATATTGGATTGATGGTGCCTTTGGGCTTTGGGTTCCCAAACGTCTAATGTTGAAAGCCCATTCGGTCAATTTTGCAGATAGAGATATGTGGGTTGTATACTTGTATATTCAATTGTTCATTGGAGATGTATACTTTAAGTAGAGGTGAACAAAACAGTTTTTTTTTTTTTTTTTTTAAATGAACCGGTTTTAGTTTGGAACCGGTTCTGACTTTGACCAATTCCTTGTCAAACTGGTTTCGGTTTAAAACCGGTTCGTTTTCGTACCAGTTTGATCGTTAGTGAATCGTTTTTTTTTGTCTGGTTTCGGCTCGATTTTGGTACGGTTTTGGTTTCATTCCGGTTCATGTTTGCACATTTTAAAATCATATAAATTACATAAAATATAACCTTTATTTAACTTTTAGATTTTTTAAATAACAACATTGAAAATAAATACAAAGCAAACATAATTTTTTTATGGCCGAAATCAATTTTTCCCTATACCGATTTCGGTTCATTTTCGGTTTTTCCCAGTTCCAACTGATTTTTTACGGTATCAATTTCAGTTCGGTTCTCGGTTCATCTACCCGGTTTTAGCGTTAGCCCGGTTTGAGGTTCATTTTCGGTTTGAGGTTTTTTGGTACCGGTTTTGATTCGGGTCTTTTTTACCGGTTTCGGTTCTCAAACCCTTTTTTTTTTCATCTCTATAGTTGATTGCATCAAAATATACTTTGTAGCAATATATACTTGCCTTGCTTGACACACTTGGGTTTTTCGTTTTTCTTTACAAATAATGGAATCGCAACACACAGATAAAGTTTATACCCTTACTTTATAGAAAATATGTTATATTCTGATGAATTTTTAGGTTACAACATGTCCATTTTTTAGGAGATTCTAACTATTCAAAATTATTGACTAGAATATACAAATATATAAAAATTAATAATAAGATTTGTATTGTTAAATATTATATCACTTTTTTAAGCTATAACTATGAAAAATACACTAACAAAAAAAAATATATCCGAGAAAGGGGTGGCATCTGGCTAAGGTTTTGGTCAAATTCCGTTTTCGTACAAAACCCGTCTTCCGTTATGAATTCCATAGCTGGTGAATAAAACCTTACCACGACGTGTTTTCCATATGAGTATGAAGATGTTTTTGTAGTGGTTTGTAGTTTGATGTTTCAAGGTTTGAATAATTGAATGTTTGCGAGTTTGTAAAAGATTTGAATGGCTTTTATAAAGTTTAAAAATGTTTTTATTATAAGGCAAAAACTATGCGTTGGTAACGATCAACAAGTAGGCAACGATCGTTTTCCTGACACTAGCCTACGGAAGCTAGGTAGTGTGTGCTCGCTCGTGAACCGTTTCACATTGACACGTTATGATGTTCACGAGCCACGTTGCGTTAACTCGGTCGCGAGCCACAACATAAGTAGTAGAGTAAACTGCCATTTTCGTCCTTGAGGTTTGGCACTTTTTGCCAATTTCATCCAAAAGATTTTTTTTTCTCAACTGGCTCCACTAGTTTTCAAATTTTTGCTCGTTTCATCCAACTCGTAAACGACGTTAGTTGAACTCAGTTAAATAAGGGCAGTTTTGTCATTTTATCATTTAACTTAAGGGCATTTATGTCAATTCATTAGTTTTATCAACTCCATCTATATAAAACCTAAATCAGATCAAAACCCCCAAATCATCATCTTCTTCAAAATTGTCTTCCAAAAACCCTAATAAATCAAAACCCAAAATTGTCTACTTATATATGATAATTATAGGTTTGATCTGAAATTCTGAAGATATTTTGCTTCTGCTGCATTTGCTTATTGAACTGAATAAAACTGTTACGGTTTCATGACACGAGATTGTGCGGTTCGGTGTCATGACTGTAGATAGTTTGCATTTGGATGTGAAACAGGTAACTTTTTTGTATGAGGCTGTTTAAATTGATGAAAAATTGGATATATTAAGTTATTTTCGTCGTGAATACAATGGGGATGCATTAGAAGAAACAAGTGCTAGTCCTAAATGTCATTTGATTCTTCAACATTAATTAGAAGTTAGAACCCTAAGGATCTAACAAGCATCCCCACTTAGACCTTCTAATTAACGCTTATTACTGCGTTAACATTTTGAGATTTAATTAATACCTTTTTAAACATTCACCACTTAATCTTCTTTTAGGTTGATGCTAATGGAAGAGAATCAAATTTCCTTCCACTCAGATGATGGTGTCAAAGATTACGCCCACCAAGTGGCGGAGATGATAGGATTAAGGAATGAGGTGGATTCCCATTCAAAACAGGTCTTCCAGTTCCCAAACTTGTGTGGGGCTTCACCAAGAACCTGAGCATCCCAACCACGTTTCACAACTTCCCAATCATTCTGCAAGAAGGAACACGTCAAGTGTGTATAATCTAACCAACATATAAACAGAATCCTATAGCCTAGCAGAAGTTGGCTTTTTGGGTTTTGATTTATTAGGGTTTTTGGAAGACAATTTTGAAGAAGATGATGATTTGGGGGTTTTGATCTGATTTAGGTTTTATATAGATGGAGTTGATAAAACTAATGAATTGACATAAATGCCCTTAAGTTAAATGATAAAATGACAAAACTGTCCTTATTTAACTGAGTTCAACTAACGTCGTTTACGAGTTGGATGAAACGAGCAAAAATTTGAAAACTAGTGGAGCCAGTTGAGAAAAAAAAATCTTTTGGATGAAACTGGCAAAAAGTGCCAAACCTCAAGGACGAAAATGGCAGTTTACTCTAAGTAGTAAGATACGCATGTTTATGTTAGAACAATTATTATGTAGGTCCCACAAGGAAAAAAAAAGCCAATCAAAAACCTGTTTCTGCCTTGTAAATCAATCAATCCCCCCTTACCAATCTCTCTCTCTCTCCTGTTTCGCCGGACTTTTTAGAGAGAGAAAGCGACCGCCGCCGACGATGGCCCCTCAAACCGAAGACAACAACAACAGCAGCAGCAGTAGCAACCAACAAGGCCGTCCCATTTCCACTATTGTTATAATAATCGGTACTCTCTTTATATCTTTACATATCAATATGTTTGTTTATATATATGTTGTCAATCTGATCGCTACTCCTCTCTATGTGTATACATACATACATAGCTATGCAGACTGAAGCACTGCCTCTTGTTAATGCCTTTCAGCTGACTGAGGATACTCATTCTCTGTGTGTTTTCTCTCTCTCGTTTCGCTTTTTGTTGTTTGATTTATTTATTTATTTATTATGAATCGGTTTTAGGGTTAATATGATTGTGAGCTTATAACAATTTTGTTTGACCAGTTTGAACTTTTTGTTTATTAGGTTTTAGTGTCTCTGTCTTATCCTGTTTCTTTAGTTGTTTAAATATTTTATAAAAGCTATATAATTAGAGGGTTTTTCTTTAATTTTTCCTTTGATTATTTGCAATGGATGGTTTGACATGTTTAGTTATCTTTTGATTCTTTGTCAATCGGTTTTTTTTTTTTTTTTTTTTTTTAAATTTAAACGATTTATCGTCCATAAAAGGAATTACAATAGAATGACAGGTACACGGGCAACAAGCATCTTTGTATACTATGTTGTCATGGTGCATAGGCCTTGCCTGGAGCCTAGGTGCTAGGCGCTTAACAAGCGAGGGATTTTTACAGCTAGGTCCATAGTATAAAATAGCATTTTTAGGAGGTTTGGACTAGTTTTGGATGTATTAGGTTTAATCCAGGATAATTTAGTTTGATCTCAGGCTTATAAAGGGAATTCTGACAATATTTGGCCTTAATTTGCTGGAATTTGGACTGAAATTTCAATATGTTAAATTTCTTTGTACCCACCCTATGTTGTCAAGGCGCGTAAGCCAGGCCTGGAGCCTAGGTGCTAGGTGCCTAACAAACGAGGGATTTTTTAAGCTAGGCGCATAGTATAAATACCATTTTTGCGGTTTTAGGCTTGTTTAGGTCTAGTTTTAGGTTGATTCCAGGATTATATAGGGATTTCTGACGGTTTTGGCCGGAATTGCGCCTGGTCGCCTGAAATGGTGCCTTTCTAGTTGCAGTGATTTACCTGTTCCTAGTGCACTTTTGACAACATGGTTTGTATATATGTGCATTTACAGGATTTATCTCCAATTAATTAGGAATAGCAATAATTTATGTATAATAAGTCTTGTAAATTCATGTGATGAAAGCTTTGTGAATGCTATATGTCTTATCTTGGAGATACATTGTTCCTTGTGTGTTCTTTGTTTTTTACACTGGATTTTATTTGCATATTTATTATGCAGATTTCCAGAGGGAACACCATGGGTCCGCTATCATGGTACCTACAAAGGTTTAAATGTGAATATCATTTGGCCAGGGAAAGATGCTGTTTTAGGTGAGTGTCGGTTGTTACGTTAATGGGTAATGTTAGGTGCAATGTTAATGCATGCAATTGCCTATGTCATGTAATTCATGAATACATGGTAGTTGGTACACTTAGGTTTGTTGCTTATGATGATATGATGATGAGATGCTTAGTTTTAATACAATACTTATGTGTCGGAGTTACTTTTTCTTCAGGAGTTGACAGTGTTGGAACTGTTTCTGCATCTCTTGTAACTTATGCTGCTATTCAGACCTTGCAACCAGACCTCATTATAAATGCAGGCACTGCTGGTGGTTTTAAAGTATGATTGTTTTTTTCTATTATTATGCTTAATCAAGGTTCAAAAAAACGAAATCGAGCCTCGAGGCGCTTTCCCTTCACCTCACGAGGCGTAAGCTCGAGGTGAACCGAGGCGGAATAAAAAAATAAATATAAAAATTATATATCTTCTAAAAATAAAATACTAACTAATTCCAACACCGGATTCATCAAAAACATAAAAAACACACATCAAAGAGACACGGAATGTTTGAAATTGACACAAAAAGTCTAAAACATCAAAAAGGCACATTAAACCCCTCTGAGGCGCACCTGAAACACATCTTAGGCTTACCGCCTCAGCCCTACGAGGCGCACATACAATGAGACTCGATGAGGCGCCCCCTCAGACTTTTTTTTTTGCCCGTTTCGCCTTGAGGCGCACTCCTCGGCTGTTTTTTTTTTAAAACCATGTGCTTACTATAATTGCAAACTTGCTTTCTGTTTTCCAAAGATCTTTTTATTTCAAATAATATATATGCATTACATGATCTTATATAAAACTGCCAATTGTTTTGTGGGGTGTGGTTGTATGATGTAAAAATGTGTAAGCTTTGGATGTTTGCAGGCAAAAGGAGCCTGTATTGGTGATGTGTATCTTGCATGTGAAGTTGCTTTTCATGATAGAAGGATACCAATCCCAGTAAGCTAAAGATAATACTGTTGGAACAATGTTGTCTGTGAACAATATATCACATTTTATAGTCAATTTAATGTTTGCTTTATTTGTTGGTACAGGTTTTTGATCTATATGGTGTTGGTTTGAGACAGGGATGCTCTACGCCAAATCTTGTGAAGGAACTTGATTTTAAGGTTACATTAGTTTTACTTTATTTTGTTTTTCTTATTAAAATTCCGAGTCCGTTTCTGGTATAAGCGTTTCTTTCACTTGGTAGATATTTTAACCTTCTTTATTTCCCTATAATTTAGCGAATTATATCCTACTTTTCGAAAGGTTTTGTAAACTATGCTTACTGATGTATACAACATGCAAATTACATTTGCTAATGAAGAATTACATAGTAGCTTTGAGTTGAAAACGTTTAATTAAATGTTTGACCAATTTTCAGGTTGGTAAACTATCTACAGGGGATTCTTTGGACATGACCGCACAAGACGAAGCTTCCATACTTGCAAATGATGCTGTCATCAAAGACATGGAGGTAATCTACAATTTTATTTTCTCAACTTCGTTAAATATAGAAAACGTTTAATCAAATTCTTTAGTCATCTGAATAATTGCGCCAATGGAACATAAAGTAAATTATTTTCTTAGTCATACAAGGAAAATAATTCCTGCTGAATGATGTATTGTTAAGATGATACAGCCTTCTTGGAACCTTTAGGATAACTGGATCTAATGTGTTAGGAGTCAATCTCCATTTATTATTTATATCTACTTTACCTTGAAATCATTATTGTCGTAATCTGATTTAGCTCACAGTTTGAATGGTCAAACATGCTATATATTGTTTGACACGAATGATTCATCCCCTAGTTGTGGACAGTACCGATGTTTATAATCATAAGTGTTGTTTATTCAGGGCGCTGCTGTGGGTTATGTAACAGATCTTTTAAAAGTGCCAGCAATATTTGTGAAAGCGGTTACTGATATCGTGGATGGAGACAAACCAACTTCTGAGGAATTTTTGCACAATTTGTCAGCAGTGACAGTTGCACTCGGCAAAGCGGTTACACGAGTAGTTGATTACATGGCTGGAAAAGCCGTCTCGGAACTCTAAAACTACATTTTGGTCAGAAAATCACAGGAACGTATTCAAATAAAGGACAGGTTTGTATGTGAAGTATTCTTCCGAGGAATTGTTGACATTCAGTTGCTGTATTCCCACATGAAACCAAAAACTTTATTTATATTGTTTGTCAAATTATTTGCTTTTATAGAAGCAAAGTATACATCCAATTTTTAACAGAAATGTAAGGCTTGTTTATTTAGGCATTCATATTGTGGTAAATTAAGAGTCTTGCGGCCTTGTATATCTGTTACACTTGGGCCACAGTCCACATGGGCCGACCTACATTCATTGCTAGGCCAACTTCACATATAGAATAATCACCAACAAATAACCGGACCAAGCACACCTTTAAAATTGTCTGTATTCGTCACCACATCACACGGGCATCATGCTAGTGATATTAATGCGTTAATGGCATCAAATTTAGTCTTTCATCTACCTTTGGGCCAGAACATCCTTGTAATAAATAAAACTAGGATTTCTACCCGCGCGCGTTGCGACGCGCTGGGTGATTCTTGCTTCATCTTGAACTTTTTCTTTACTCGGTTAAGTTGTGCAGAACTTATTAAGAGTTGTATCGTGTACATCGACGTTTATAATTGAAAATTTTAACAACAAAAGGCAATATGTTTTATCAAGATTTTCGATATCATGGTTTCTGTTTCAAGAGTTGCGATACATGCAAGAAAAAATCAAAGAGACAACTAAAATAATTCAATCATATATAAGTTTATAGTTTTTAGGTTCATCTTGAAAAAGATAGCCTTGGCAACCACAAAAAATAGCAGGAAGAACAATTGCACAAACCAGAAATGCACTTGAAACCACTACACCACCAACTCAATTTGTCTTTTATTCCCAACACAATTATATAAAATATGAAATAAAGCTGTGTAAATGAAAAAAAAAAAAAAAAAGCTTCCAAATAGTCACGAACCCATGACCTCATGCAAGAGGAAAACACATCAAATCACTCCACCACCAAGGCAACTTTGTTTTTGAAATGAAACCAATTATATATATATATTATTAAATAAAGCTGTAAAAAACAAAAATAAAATATATAAAATAATTGTCACCACCCCTCTCAACCAATGACTTTGCCTCTATCGGCCAGCAATAATTTGAACGTAAGAAATTCCCCACAACAGACCTAACTTTCAACGTATTGGTCAACAATGAACTTTTTAACTTTCAAACTCTTTCGATTTTGAAAATGGATTATTTTTCAGTTACAAAAGTTCATTGTCGGCCAATGCTTTGAAAGTTGAGACTGTTGTTGGAATTTCCTAAGTACAGACTATTGTCGGCCAATGAGGCAAAGTTTGGATTATTAAAATCCAATTCCCCAAAATTTTATAATAAATTTGCAGCCACCTAAAATAATAAAAAATTCTACAAATATTTGGTTTTGCGAGCCAAGCATCTTGGTGATTGCGGTTCTATGTCCTCTTAGGATAAAGGTAAGGTTTACATTTGTCTTACCCTCATCAGTCCTTTTGCTTCGATTGAGATTTTAATGAATAGGTTTATATGTTCGTGTATTTGTATTGATAATATGTTTGTAAAATTGATAGTATTTGATAAGTAAAACTACTAATGATTTTAGGTTTCATTTCTGTTTTGAACAACTTATTTTCAGCCACCAAAGCACAAGTTCGCCATCTATCATGTCGACTTTTGTAAAAGTGGTTTATGATACAATATTGTTGATGATCTGAATAATACAGAGGGTCTCCAATTATATAGGAGAGATACAAAGGATCCTATCTTTAAACAAAGAAAGGATATACACAATAATCAAAATAATACAAAGATGTGAATAATAATATCCGCTAATACGCCCCCACAGTTGGAATGGGCGGGAAACCGACGGTCAAACTGGAGCGGAAAGACTGAAAATGTTCTCTAGAGAGCCCTTTGGTGAAGATGTCAGCATATTGAAGTGAAGATGGAACATGTAACACATGAATGTAGCCAATACGAACCTTTTCTCGAACAAGGTGAATATCAATTTCTATGTGTTTCGTCCTTTGATGCTGAACAGGATTACCCTATAAATAAACAACAACAACATTATCCAGGTGGCTTCTATAATGGTATTTGCAACTCGAGAAGAAGATTACGAATCCAGGTGGCTTCTGCAATGACATTTGCAACTCCTCTATATTCCACCTCAGCACTGGATCGGGAGACCGTGGGTTGTCACTTAGAGGACCAAGAGATAAGGGTGTCACCTAGAAAAACACAATAGCCACTGGTGGAGGGTCTGGAGTCATGGCACCCGCCCAAATCTGCATCAGAATAAGCTACCAATTGGTCCGAAGTCGATATGGTTATATGAATACCATAATCCACTGTACCCTATAGGTATCGAATGATGTGCTTCATAAAGTTAAAGTGAGGTTCCCGCGGGTCATACATAAAGAGACAGACTTGTTGCACAACATAAGAAATGTCGGGTCTTGTAAATGTGAGGTACTGTAAAGCACCCACTAAGCTGCGATACAAAGTCGGGTCATGAAAAGATGGTCGTTTGGTGGCACTAAGTTTAGAAGATAAATCCACTGGGGTGGCACATGGTTTGCAATTAGTCATGGAAGCTCGAGCAATAATTTTTGTAGCATTGCACTTGGGACATGAACAAACCATGAGCCGTGTGGTCGACCTTTATCCCCAAGAAATGATGCAATCATCCCAAGTCTGCCATTGCAAACTCTTAGGAAAGTGTGCTTATGATATATGCAAAACGAGTGTACCAATTTCTTCAATTAACACACATAATTTGGGTTACGACTATCAACAAACCCTAGAGGTTGATACATATAAACTGTTTTATGTAAATGACAATGTAAAAAAGCATTTTTAACATCAAGCTGATGGATGGGCCACAATCGATTTACCACTAAAGAGAGAACTATACGTATGGTGGCCGGTATGACAACCAGACTAAAAGTCTCCTCACAATCAACACCCACGGTTTGAGATTTACCATTGACAACCAAACGTGCCGTTTATCGTTCCAATGACCCGTCAGACTTGAACTTATGATAGAACAACCACATGCATCTAATAATGGGGTGATCGGTCGGGCGTGGAACTAAGTCCCATGTTTCATTATCCTGTAACGCAATAAATTCAGTTTGCGTGGCATGCAACCAATTCAGATTGGAATAGGCTTTGGCGTAGGTGGTTGGAACAGTGGAGATAGTAGTGGTGTGTAAATTTTGGCGTTGGGTGGGTTTGGTTTTTCCGGTCTTGGTTCGGGTAGTCATATGGTGGGTGTTGACTGGTGAATTTGTGTGGGTCGTGGTAGTGGGCTGTGATGATGAAGGTGCGGAGGTGAGTTGGGCCGGCAGGGCTGATGGTATGGGAGGCGGTTGGGTTACGACAGGTGAGGTGGGGTGGGGTGGGGTGAGTTAGGTTGGGCGGTGGGGCTGAGGTAGGGCGGATAATGTATTGGACTGTGGTAGTTGGGCGGATCGAACAAGTGGGATAGGTGTATTGGAGGGGTTAGGTTGGAAAGTGAAACCGGGTGGGAGGCTATCATCAAGAAAGTTATAAGTAGATGGTTGTTGTGGCATGGTGAATGGGAACGTCTCCTCTGTGACAGGAGATAAAAACCTTACCAGTAGTGGGGTCGAAGCAACGGTACCCACGAAAATAAGGGGTAACTGAGAAATATGCAGCGAAGTGCACGGGTATGAAGCTTGTGGGGTTAGGTAGCAGATGTGTTTGGGTAACATGCGTATCTGAACATGAGTAAGTGATCATGAGTTGGGGTGGTGCAGGTAAGGGGCGAAGGTGGGGGTGAAAAGGTTAAGTCGTTTGGTGGGAAGGATGTTGTGGAGGTAAGCATCTGTGTGTAATGTTTCGACCCAAAAACTAGGTGGTAAGTTGGCATGTATAAGAAAAGATCGAATGATGTCATTAAGACGTCGTATCATTCGTTCGGCACGACCATTTTATGAAGATGTTTGGGGACATGAGAAACGAAATAAAAGGCCATGGTTTTGAGCAAAGGTTTTGAAAGCATTGTTATTGAATTCACCTCCAAAATCACATTGGAAAGTTTGGATTTTCCGGTTGAATTGGGTCTTAATAAGTCGGTGAAATTTTGTAAAGGTGGAAAACATTTCAAATTCATATTTAAGTGGTTAAACCCATACAAAGTGAGTAAAATTATTAATTAGTACCATGTAATATTTATACCTGGATTTACCAAGTATGGGGGACGTCCATAAGTCACAATGAACAATATCAAAAAGGGCAAAAGTAAATGACTGAGAAGCATAAAAGGGTAAACGTTTGCTATTCGATAGCTGACAACAAATGCAAAAATGGGACAAATTGTCTTTATTATATGGACATTAAAATGACGAATAAGAATGTCTAAGGCTTGAGCACCGGTGTGTCCAAGTCTGTCATGCCATGGTAACATTTAGAAGAAACAAAACAAGATGAGGTAGGAGGTTCTGGTGCAGTAAATGGATAATGATCTCCCATGTTGTTATGGTAAGAAAGGTGTCTTCCAGTTTTGAGGTCCTTGAAAGAAAAACCAAATGGATTAAATTCAATAGACATTATTATCTCGTGTGAAATGTCTAACAGGAAAAAATTTTTTTAATGACTTTGGGACTATAAAGAATGTTAGGTAAAATGTAATTTCAATTTGGTAAGGGATGATAGTTAGTGTTAGATCCATTTATTGGCAAACAATTTCCATCACCAACTAAAATTTTAGTATGTACAGGTCATGAAGAAGGGATACGAATTTTACCAGAGTCGGCCATGAGATATTTAGTAGCTCCCGTGTCCATTACCCAAGTTGTGTCTGGTTGGTTAAGCACCATAGTAGCAAGCGCAGCGCCGATGTCTGAAAGATTTAGAGCATCAAAGTAGGTTGAACCATGCTCGGACGGGGATCCTAGTGCATACTAAACTGGTCCGAACTAGGCTTGGTTAGTGGTGGGCTGCTAAGGATTATTAGGCTGGGTGGACTTATCGGCTATTGGAGTTTGGGCTGGACCGAAATCTTCAAAAGCTGTTGGGTCTAGGTATGCCATAAAATGGGGCGAAGCCTGCTACTGATTGGGAGAGTTGGACTAAGCCACCAAGGTGTAAATGGTTTCCAAGCGGGCTGAGTAGGATACGGGCATGGTGAAGTGGACCACCAGGCCAACGATTGTTAGGGTGGGTTATTCGGGTCAGGTTCAGGGTACGTAGGATTTGTTTTGGGGAGGGAACGTAACCGCGGCCACAACCACCCCGCTAAGAGTGATTGCCTTGACAACGACCTTGTTCGTGTCCACGGTTGTTGGGTGATTAGGTGTTAACATTGGCATTAGATGGAGGGTTTAGAGGGGTGGTTGCGGATGGTGCATCAAGAACCAAAGAGGTGTGTTCTTGTTGGGCTTCGAGGCAGATTTTGTAGTCAGTAAGCATGCTCCACGCGGTATCCCAATCATCATTACTTTGGTTAATAAAGGATGTAGTGGTGTTATATTCTCGGGGAAGACCACGAAGAAGTTGGAGAACAAGATGAGACTTCGGTACGGGTTAGTCGACATCGGCCAATTTATTTGCATGCTCCCGAAGGCGTGTGCAATAGTCATCAATGGAAGAGTAGGCGACGAGTGTCAGGTTTACATTGGTTTCTAGGGTTGCCGCTATAGCCTTTTATATTACTCACAAAAATCTTCTCAATCTTCACCTAGGCGGGTCTAACAATCGATTCAGTGTCCAGAACACGGATCAATAAGTCATCAAACAACATGGAGTAGATCCACTATAAAACTAATGCATCGAGTTCTTTCCATGCGGGATAGATGGCGTATGTCTCTGCCAGGGCTTCGGTTCCATCAATGTGGTCTAGGACTTTATACGCCATAGCGTGAAGTCAGAATAGTCTTGTCCAGGCAGAGTAGGTAACTTTAGATACGTCAATAGTCCGGATCTTGGTTAGAATGTTCGAGACAGAATAAGCCGGGCGCATGGATGCGGGTTTTGGGTTGGTTTCTTTGTTTGAGGATTCAGACATGATGATGGCTATGGAGCCAAAGCAAAGGAAACAAACAGGCTGAAAGGGCTGAAGCCGGTAATCGGAAAAACAGAAAAGAAAGGTTTTAGAGCCAAAGCTCAAATACTATAAAAGTGGTTTATGGTACAATATTGTTGATGATCTGAATGATACAAAGGGTCTCCAATTTAGGAGAGATACAAAGGATCCTATCTCTAAACATGGAAAGGATATATACAATATTAAAAATAATACAAAGATGTGCATAATAATATCTGCTAATATTTTGATGGCTTTTTTGGTTCACTAAATCTAGAAAAATACTACTTACACAGAAAAGAGAGGACATACTAATAAGTGGTTCAACAATTACATATAGAAGGCAAGGAGGGCTAATGGTCTATCACGCTGCAAAGGTATTCAACTTTAAGAGGATATGGCTTTCTGTAGAAAGGTATGAATGTCAACTTGTCTTTCTCGTTCTCATTTCAGTCTCTTATATAGTTACAATACAAGGCCTATACAATGATTACAATGATATGTTTGACTGCTGACTTTGACTATACAATGAATATATTTGACTGCTGACTTTGACTAATGAATATGTTTGACTGCTGACTTTGACTATACAATGAATATGTTTGACTGCTGACTTTGACTAATGAATATGTTTGACTGCTGACTTTGACTATACAATGAATATGTTTGACTGCTGACTTTGACTAATGAATATGTTTGACTGCTGAATTTGGCTATACAATTCGAAGTTCTAGAGATTGGAGCCGATAATTATGTAGTATCTATTACACCCCCGCAGTCGAAGCGAGAGGAGAACGAATGCTTAGACTGGAACGAAAGTCTTCAAAGAGAATCCGTGGCAGTCCTTAGGTAAAAATGTCGGCTATCTGGTAACGAGATGTCACATGTAAAACCCGAACCAGTCCTTTCTGAACATGTTCGCGGACAAAATGAATGTCTAGTTCAATGTGCTTTGTGCGCTGATGCTGAACGGGATTACCAGACAAGTAGATGGCGCTCACGTTATCACAATATACCAGTGTAGCATGATATAAAGGACGGTGTAGCTCACGGAGGATATTTCGTAACCAACAAACTTTTGCCACAACGTTGGCAACGCCGTGATATTCTGCCTCGACACTGGATCGAGAAATTGTTGATTGGCGTTTAGAGGACCACGAGATGAGGTTGTTGCCGAGATATACACAATACCCTGATGTGGAGCAACGAGTGTCAGGGCAACCGACCCAGTCAGCATCTGTGTAGGCGTGTAAGGAGAGACTGGGTACGGGTCCTAGATGAAGACCATAGTCTGCTGTACCCTGAAGATACCGAATGATGCGCTTCAAAGCGTTCCAATGATCAAGCCGGGGAGCATGCATATACATACAAATCTGCTGAACCGCGTAGGATATGTCTGGGCGAGTGAACGTAAGATACTGGAGGGTGCCCGCCAAACTGCGGTATGTGGAGGGGTCGTCGTGTAGAGGACCCGAGTCAACAGAAAGCTTGGACTGGGTGTCGACCGGAGTAGCTACCGGTTTGCACGAGTCCATCGATGCCCGGTGAAGAATATCCTTAACATACGCCTGTTGAGAGAGAAACATGGTGTTGCCGTCCCTGATGACCTGGATACCCAGAAAATAAGAAAGTGGACCCAAATCTTTCATGGCGAACTCACCAGACAGTGTTTGTAAGAGACGGTTACGAAGAGCCACTGTGGATGTGGTAAGAATGATGTCATCCACGTAAATGAGAAGATAGGCAATATCCGTACCGTGATGGTAAATAAACAGAGAGTTGTCAGACTTGCTTTGTTGAAACCCCTGCAATGTAACAAAGTCTGTGAACCGCTGGTACCAGGCACAAGGGGCCTGCTTGAGGCCATATAAGGACTTCCTGAGTTGACAAACATGATCAGGGAAGTCTCTGTGGCGAAACCCCATGGGTTGATGCATATACACGGTTTCCTCCAAATTACCGTGCAGAAAAGCATTAGTGACGTCCAACTGGTGAATAGGCCAAGACTTAGACAAGGCAAGAGAAAGTACCAGGCGGATAGTAGTCGGCTTAACAACTGGGCTAAAAGTTTCGCCACAGTCAATGCCTGGTTGTTGCTTACGACCATCACAAACCAAACGTGATTTATAACGCTCCAAACTGCCGTCAGACCTGAACTTATGTTTGAATAACCACATGCTACGTATAATGTTCATATCAGGTGTCCTAGGTACAAGCTCCCATGTCTTATTTTTAATAAGTGCAATAAATTCATTGGACATGGCATTATACCACTCTGGTGAGGACAAGGCAACCTGTGGGGACTTGGGGATAGGTACGACAGATGAGGTGTGTAGGTTAAAGAGTTGTTTGGGTTTGACAATACCACTCATAGAGCGGGTGTGAATGGTGCGAGTCGTGGGATGAGGGGGTGGGGGTGGAGGAGGCGGCACATGGTGGATGGGCGTCGGAGACGCTATAACAGCCGGGTCAGAGGCCGGCGAGGTGGACAGAGGTGAGTGGGCCGATTGATGGGCCGAAGTAGGGGAGGTGGTTGTTTGGTTAAGTGGGCTAGGAGTGGTAGGGATTGGGCCAATATGTGAAACGGGCTGTGAGGGTGAGCTGTTAGGAGATTGTGGTGTAGGCTGTTGGGGTGGCGGGACGATATGGGTCTAGGAGGGAGATCGTGGTTTGTGAGGGGGTTGGCGGTTTGTTTTGGAGGTTTGTAAGTAGTCCCAGACCAATGGGTTGATGGTGGGATTTAAGAATTTGTAGGAGGGTGGTTGTGTAGGTGATTGTATGGCATAGGGAAAATTGGATTCTTCGAAGTGGACGTGTCTAGATATAATAAGTTGATGTGAAGTTAAATCAAGACACTTGTATCCACGATGGTTTGGTGGATAACCAAGGAAGACACATGGGTGGGATCGATGGTTTAGTTTGTTGATGGTTGTAGAAGGGGTGAGAGGGTAGCATAGGCACTCGAAAACACGAAGATGTTCGTATTCCGGGGTGCAATTGTAGAGCAAAGTGGTAGGGGATTTGAAGTTGTACGTTTTGTTGGGTAGGATGTTAAGAAGGTATGTGGCGGTTTTGAGGGCATGGTGCCACATGTTAGGTGGTAGGGAGGCTTGGGCAAGGAGGGTGCGAAACATGTTATTGATGGTGCGGATTTTGCGTTCCGCTTTGCCGTTTTGGGAGGAGGTGTAGGGACACGGGAATCGAAATTGCATGCCATTTTGATTGCAAAAATTGTAAAAATTTTGATTAGCATATTCTTTGCCATTGTCACATTGGAATTGTTTAATTCTGCGCTCAAATTGGGTGTAGATTAGGTTGTGGAGGGTGGTAAAAATGGCGAAGACTTGTGATTTATTGGCAATGGGAAATGTCCATAAGAAATTTGTAAAGTCATCCAAAAAGAGGATGTAATATTTGTGGCCACCCGTACTGAGTACGGGTGAGGTCCAAAGGTCACTGTGAACAATATCAAAGGGTGCACGAGTATAATTAAGCGAATCATAAAATGGCAATTTAACACTTAAAATGCAAGATTGACAAAGTGTTTTATTAAATTTTCTATAATCAACAAAAGAAGACAGTTTCAAAGACTGTAACAAATTATTGCCAGGATGACCCAAACGTTGATGCCAGCGATCTTGAGGAACAACAGTAAAGGCAGAGGGTTGGTTTTGTGGAAGTGGGAGTGGTGTAGTCAAAGGATAAAGATCGCCCGTGCTATTGCATCGTAGGATAGGAGCACGGGTTTTGAGATCTTTCACAAGAAAACCAAATGGGTCAAACTCAATAGAGAGTAAGTTATCAGTGGTAAGGCGACGAACCGAGATTAGGTTTTTAATAATGTTTGGGGCAAATAAGACATTGTTAAGTTTAAGTGGGGGGAAAGGTGGTGGGAGGACTTGGTTGCCTTGTGCCAAAACCGGGATGGTCATGCCATTACCAACTATTATATTTTTATTAGTGCATTTATTAAAATTAGACGGAGAGTAATTACCTTGCGCATTGGCAGAGTGAGAGGAGGCTCCAGTATCCATCAAGCCATGGTCTGGTGGGTTGAGAGCCAATGACTAGAGTGCCTGCTTAGGATGAAGGAGTTTAGGATCCATTTATCAGAGGGAAGGAGATGCGAACAAAGGGTAAGAAGGAGGTGAAAACGGCAGAAGGGTGGTGAACGACTGCAGTGGGCGGCCGAGAGTGGAGGATCAACAATGGTTGAAAGTTGGCATGGAAGTTATGACTTAGATTAAGAAAAATAAGACATTGTTTCAAGAAGAGAGGGGGATCGGTACTCGTTGGAGCAAGAATGCTCTGATACCATGTAGAAAGGTATGAATGTCAACTTGTCTTTCCCATTCTCATTTCAGTCTCTTATATAGTTACAATACAAGGCTTATACAATGAATATGTTTGACTGCTGACTTTGACTATACAATGAATATGTTTGACTGCTGACTTTGACTAATGAATATGTTTGACTGCTGACTTTGACTAATGAATATGTTTGACTGCTAACTTTGACTATACAATTCAAAGTTCAGAGAATGAAGCCGATAATTATGTAGTATCTATTACTTTCATACTCAATTTCGCATCCCAGAGTACATGCTACCCGTGTCTTGCCTCTTGCACTGTTACAAGGCCAACACTATCGCCCTATTAGGCTTTAACTAAAAAAATTGTAAAACTGTTAGGCATACATAATCCTATCCACCAACGTGACAAACTTACAATCGATCTCATTCAAGGATCGAAACAAATACTACAAACAAAAAAAAAAAAAAAAAACAAAAACAAAAACATATGCTTTATAACACGTTAAAAATCATTGGTGCCACGCGACACCCAATCGAACCTTTGTACTTAGGTCCACCACTTTACATTCCTAGTAATCACCATGAATACACAATAAATGTCGGGACTAATCTTATCAATACTTAAAAGTTGGAAAAAGTTAAATTGTTTATTTGATTTTAGTAGAAAGATTAAGATTTATATTAGTTTTATTTTTTAATTACCTTGTTTCCTGATTCTAGTCTAAGTAGGTTTCTTGGGCATCAAGATTTGTTTAGTATAAACAAGGGTTATATGTTTAGGTTTTATGTACCTTCAATTTTAATCAATAAGTTTTTCTTATTAAATCTTGTGTTTGATTAAGTTGAAGAAGGTCTGGTTTCCAACAATATACACAACCGGTTTTTATCGAAGTACGCATTGAGACACATAAAATTGAATTACATAATTAATAAAATAAGAAGAAAAAAAGACATAGTAGAAATAAGCTTTTCTTAATATGGACCGATTACTATAATATAAATAATTTAGAGGAATTTTCACGGGCACTTCTTTTTGTTTCCTCGGGTGGTCATTTCAGCATAGCAAGCACAAGATTCATAGTTGCCCGAGGTGCCCGGAGGAACACAGTTACACCTTCCACAACATGTTCCGCATACCCGGTTGCATAGGTTTGGTCTTTTTGATAGTATGCACCTTGCTGCACATGCCTTTCCACAATCTGCACATTTTACATAAACATGCATCTTTATTAGTCAAACAATTACTATAAATTAAATGCCTAAGACATCAATTGCAATTGCATGTAGTGAATTATAAAGTTTACATGTATGGTCCTCAACAACATACAATTAAGATTTTTCAAACTTTTGTTACATTAAAAAGAATTTGTTAATTTGCTAACAACAATAATTGGACAAATTTTGGTATAATTAATCACTAAAAAGTTGTTTGATGGTATGATAGATTGAGATGATACCGATTTTGTTGGGTGTGGGTGTGGGTGTGGGTGTGGGTGTGGGTGTAGGCGTGGGGGTGTCAACGCTAGCAGCACCCTGTAACACAATTACAAATAGTCAATACTTGTAACAAGAGAAAACAAAATGAAGTATCAGCTAATCAAATAATAAAAAAAATAATGCACTAGACTTAATGATATCAACATGTTCTAATTGGGCTTGCTTATTAACTTCAAACGTGTTTTTATTCAGAAGTGCTTATTGACTTATAACTTTTAAAAAAAATAGTTTAAAAAAAGTGTTTAGATTAGCTTTTGTGATGGAAAAACGAATAAGTCAATAAGTTATTTTTTTATAAAGTGTTTAGCTTAGCTTATTGTGTAGATTGGTTGTATGGGTGGTAGATTTGTAATTTTTATTCCTAAAGCCAAAAATCAAAAGCCAAAAGCCAGGATTTGTGACTTCTTGAAAACATCTTTTTAACCCATATCAAAAGGTCAAAAGAGAAAGTCTTTTGGTTTACACAAATAGCTTATTCACTTATAGGCTTTTTGAAGAAGTCAATATGACAATAAGTTGTTTTTCAAACTCAATCCCAAACACGTAGTTAACTTATATGTAAGTTGTATTTGAATCTTACTCAAAAGGATAGATAATTAAAGGAGATGTAAATGAATAAAGATAATTAATAAGGAGAAGAAAATAGTACGAGTTGATTGGAATGGATGGCCTGTGCAAGTTGGAAGAGGAAAAGAGAAACAAGAAGTGAAGCAACAAATGTTTTGAGGAATCCCATTGTGGCGTGTGTGTTTGTGTGAGAGAGAGAGAGAGAGTCAGGTGTGTTTGAGTGTAAAGGAAGCTATGTTTGAACTTGTATTTATAGATGAATATCTACTTGAAGGATTTAGAGAGATGAACCTAACTTTGCTACCTTGATGAGCTTAAAATGATTAGATAGTTTAATGTTTTTATTTAGATGATCAGAGGTTTAATGTTTTTATTTGAATTTTCCGAACGTATCGTATTATCTTAAATATTCATTAGGATTAGAATCAAATATACAGTAAAACAAAACAGGAAGTCGTAGGAAAGGTCAAAGGTATTAAACAGTGTCGGATTGAATTCATTCAAACAGTATTAGAACTGTCTCATCGAACACTACGATCTTAGTTTTTAGGCTTTTGTTTTTTTATATTTTTCTCTTGTAGTTTTTGAAATTTGTATTACATCATTGTGTTTTTAATGTTGCATTGTGTCTTTTGTTTATTTTCGTTATTGTATAATTTCTGCGATTTATTATGTCTTTTTTCCTCGACATTTTGTTATATTTATTGATACTGTGTTGTATTTTGCCGGTCTTTGTATTATATTTTGTGTTTTATTGTGTTTGTGTATTTTTCTCCTCTTCTCACTTGTTTTAGACTTTGTAAATAACTTGACCATATTCATTATTCAACCTACTTAAATATTCATTATTGAAAAGATCAATTTTTTCTTGTCTTTTAGCGTAAAGAAAAGGGGAGCAGGATGAAACAAGTCAAAGGAAGTGCGCACCAAGTAAATATATGAGAGCAAGGTACTTTTAAACTAACTTTTTTCAGGGGAAAATGAATATGGTGCTATCACATACCTAAGCTTAGATGCGAAACCTTTCAAAACTACGTCGTTTTGATTAAAACCCCTAAAAATCAAAATAAAAATATTACATTTTTACTCCTCTTTTTATTCGATTCATCTTTCATCTTATTAACATTCTATCGATTTTCAGATATATCTCACCGTGAGTATTTTACTCCAATTCCATTGTAAATCATAATTTTATTTTTTACTCAGTAGAATAATTGCTTACAAATCGTTGAATAGTTACGTATTTCTTTATTTTCAATTTTAAGTTTCACTACATATTTTCATTTGATTTGTCAGACTGAAAATTAAAGAACGATTGGATAGAAAATACATTAATCAACTTGAATTGTTTAACGGATTATTTCTAGTATATTCATTGAATTCTAGGATACAGAGACTAAAAAATTGAAAAACAAAACTTAAAATTAAAATTAAAAAGGATTACGTTGAAGGATATTCATTGAAGTTTTCAAATTCAAGAAAATGACGAAGCAAATCGAAACACGATGTCGACTTCGACGTACTGTATTTACAGGAGAAGAACCATGAATTAGCTAAAAAGGAGTACAAATGTGTGTTTTACTTTTGATTCTTAGGGTTTTAATCAAAACGACGTAGTTTTGAAAGGTTTCGCATCTAAGTTTAGGTGTGTGACAGCACCGTATTCATTTTCCCCATTTTTTTATGTATTAAACATTTTCTTTTTGTTTCTTTTGTAAACAGATATAAACAAGGTTATTTTCAAATATATATACAAACAAATACAAAAGCAAGTATATAAAGACATACGACTAAATTATCATTGTTAATAAAAACATCATCATTTAAGAAACCAAACCAAATACTTAAACAAACAAAAGAAAAATTATCCATACAAACGAGTTGTATAAAATTACTAAAAAAACTTCAGACATCAATACTTTTATCACTCTCTAGTTTTAAAATGAATTTTAAATAGAGGATCATGAAAACTGGAAAAATGCTTAAAATATATAATGAGAGAAGGAAATAGATACAAGTTTTTACGTAGTTCTCACATCTATACATATAATAAACCAAAGCCATTTTAATGACATGTCATTCAAAGATGCATTATCTTCTTTGAGTGTGCCATGTGTCATCCCATGTGGCATTAAGATATTTTAGGAACAAAATAATTTAAAAAACAAAATTGGATTTTTCACCCTCATGTTTTCTCCCATAATTTTTAAAAGTTAATATCTTTAATATACGAGATGTTTTAAATAAAAAAATTACACCAAATTAACGAGCGTTTTATTATCTTTCCAACGAGTACCATAGTGCTATATAAAAAACGGAGAAAAAAAATGATTAACTTTTGTAACCCGACAGGTATTGTGTCAGGTTTGGAATTAGTTTAAAAAAAATTGTGGGTTTGGGTCGGGCCTGGGATTAGGTGATCCCCGATCCAATTACCTTTTTCTTTATATTAGAATTTTATATTAACTTATGGCAGAGATTTGTTTATAATAATAATAATAATAATAATAATAATAATAATAATAATAATAATAATAATAATAATAATAATAATAATAATCATTAATCATATATGGGCAAATGTCATTTTTATAGTTTAGATATTTCTAATTTTATTCACTTTATTTAGATTTCTCAACCCGGGACGCTCCCGGGGTATAAACTAGTATTCTCATAATTGGGTAGTTCTTTATGAATCCGTCCCATATACGTATTAATCTTTATTCTTATAATAACAAGAATTAAGTTAATTACTTTTAACATATAATAATGCATTGAATGAGTTTATAATTAAAAGATGGTTTTCTTTTTTACATTTATTTTAAGAGGCATTGAAATAGTCATAAACAAATATTAGAGCATCTCCTGTTGATCAAACAAACCACTCCAAACCTCCCCACTAAAGATGCTCTTATACAAGGGCGAAGCTTCGATTTTGAATCCGGAGGGGCCGGACTCAATTTTTTTCGATCGGTAGTGACAAATTGGCGGGGTCGGATTCAACCCGGACTCAATTTACCTACGAAAATCACAAAACTATACCACTGCGCCAAAAACAGAGGAGGGGGGGGGGGGGGGGGGGAGGCAGGGCCACCCCTGGCCCAACATATCTTTCGCCCCTGCTCTTATATGGGTAATTATAATAAAAACATTTTTAAAATGGATAGAATATATTTAAAAACATTTTTAACGTATTTTAATTTTAAAAGATTAATAGGTCTAATCTAGTTTTATATTAATAAAACTTGAATACGGTCTATTTATTTAACATGCTATTAGACATGACAACATACATGATTTGTTATCAAACTAGTTAGATTAATAGATATAAAATCCCACTATATTTGTATAGCGTCATGTTTCATGTAGTGCGAGTGATGACCACTTTAATTGAAACAATTATAAAACAAAGGATAAACAAAATGTGATTATATAAAAATATTGTTTGGAAGAATCAAAATACGATAAAGCCATAAGGAAAACGAAGAAAGATGTACAAATATTCGGTGAGAGTGAGCTGTTGAATATGACAACAATGATGTGGGGGCTAATACATGGTTGGCATTATCATTATTTTCATACTTCTACAACAAGTTCGGTGAGAGGGAACACACTAATCAATCACATACCCATTATATAATCATTTTTTTATATAAAAAATATTTTTTTTCACTGATATATATTTCATCTCTTAAAACTTGTTAAATTACATCACAATAGAAGGTAGACGGGTAATAAGCTGCGCCGTCACACCTTTTTTAATTGCAAACCCTAATCTACCAAGTACAAACCCCTGCCTTCTTGGAGATGAACTATTGCTGTGAATAACCAGTTGAACCCTGGTCAAGAAACAAATAGCTTCTAATGCTAGGGAGCCAAAGGTAACAAAGGCCAAGGGGATAAAGACATGTTGGTTCGCTGCACAAGTTTTAGCGTGTTTATCCACTTTCTCCAATTCCACCTTTCTCGATGCTTGTCCTGCTACAAACCCATGTTCCCTTAAACCGACCAAAGGAGATACCCCTGTGAGGTCCACACATGCATGTTTTCCCCCTGCCCAACTAAAGATGAGTAGATCCGTAGGTCGTAGAGTAGATCTTCCTTCCGTAGGGTCCGTGAGAAAATTCATAGGGGCCTCCTTCTTGCCAGAAATCCCAGCTTTTCTCAAGATGTCCCACAAAACGTCTCTCACCCAGTCATGTCGGTATTTAAAATCGGGAAGCCCTTTTGCAATGAACTGCGTGCTCCCCATATTTTATCCATACAAGCTTTAGGGAAGATCGTATAGAAATCTCAGCGGAAGCGATTTTCTATCTGGTTTAGTTTTTTTGTTTTCAGCCCTGCAGCGGGAGGGCTGCTCAGTCTCTAAACGTCAACGACTCTCAAAATGGCTAAGTGGTTGTTGGTACAAGAAATGTAGAGAGAATATGAAAGATGTTTTATTGTAATATTTTGGTACAATACAAGGAGGAAACAACCTCCTATATAAATACATAAAGGAAATACATAAAATGAGGAAGTGACTAAACTTTAGAGCATAATCCAAAGAGGCTAATCTCTAGTCTTGGTCAAGTCAAGGTCAACATTATTGATCACTTGAGGCACAAAGCAAGCAAGACTTTGACTACAATAATTTGACTAGTCAAGTGGTCATAATCTCCAATACTCCCCCTCAAGTTGGAGCGTGAAGGTTACGAACGCCCAACTTGCCAAGTAATATTCTTTTTTTTTTAACACTCATTTTCAAGTTAGAGTGTTTTTTTTTTTTTTTTTTTTTTTTTTTTTTTTGCGGGCTCATAGTTTTGGACCCGGCTTTTCTTCTTGCGGGTTTAAGAAAACCCGACTTTTCTTCTTGCGGGCTCAAAGAAACCCGACTTTTCTTTTTCTTGCGAGTCAAACAACCCGACTTTTCTTCTTGCGAGTTCGATGAACCCGACTTTTCTTCTTGCGAGTTCAAAGAACTCGACTTTTCTTCTCGCGGGCGCAAAGGAACCCGACTTTTCTTCTTGCGGGCTTAAAGGAACCCGACTTTTTCTTCTTGCGGGTTTAAAGAACCCGACTTTTTCTTCTTGCGGGTTTAAAGAACCCGGCTTTTTCTTCTTGCGAGTTCAAAGAACTCGACTTTTCTTCTCGCGGGCTCAAAAGAACCCGACTCTCAAAATGGCTAAGTGGTTGTTGGTACAAGAAATGTAGAGAGAATATGAAAGATGTTTTATTGTAATATTTTGGTACAATACAAGGAGGAAACAACCTCCTATATAAATACATTAAGGAAATACATAAAATAAGGAAGTGACTAAACTTTAGGGCATAATCCAAGGAGGCTAATCTCTAGTCTTGGTCAATGATCAATAATGTTGGTCAATGGTCAAGGTCAACATTATTGATCACTTGGGGCACAAAGCAAGCAAGACTTTGACTACAATAATTTGACTAGTCAAGTGGTCATAATCTCCAATAGATCGGGCATGTTTCATTTTTCGGATACATAGGGATCATCAATTGGTATTTGAGAATAGCCCTGTATTCAACTGCGGACATGCATTGACCCAAGCCCTCAATCAGGATAACGGTAAAAAAATCTTAAGCGTGGGGACCCTTCAGGCATTCAATCACCGCCTTCTGTCGGGGGACAACTTAAAAACTTCTCCCGGCTCCGAGATATTTTTCTAAATAGAGCATTTGCCAAAGTTTTTGTGGCTTTGAGGGGGCGGTGTCCTTATTAGAAAAATCGTCAATGTCCGGGAGAAAGACATTTAAACGTTCGAGTGCTTGCTGATAATCGTTTAAAATAAATATTATTATCATTAGAGAGAACTACACAATTAGTCCTTGTGGTTTACCATTAATTTCACCTTTGAGTATTAAGGTTTGAAAGTTTCATATTAAGGTGTTAAGTTTAGTTTTTGTAACATAATAGGGTATTAGCACTAACGGAGGTTAATATTTAACCGAGTTCACCCTCACGTGAAACTAATGGTAAACCACAATGACTAATTGTATAGTTCTCTCTAATATTTAAAAGAGAAAATTGCTCGAATGGTCCCTGTGGTTTGCACTTTTTTCACCCATAGTCCCCAAGTTTTCAAAATTACAGCTATAGTCCCGAAACAGTGAAATTTTTTAACTCGGATAGTCCCCGAGGCTAACTGAGGTTAAATAATCCAGTTAAGTGGCTGTGAAATTACAAAACTACCCTTACTTTAAAACAAATAAAATATAACACTAGTGGGTCCCACACTTCATCTTCCCGACTTCATCTTCTTCACCTCATCACCTCCACAAACCACCACCACCCATCTCCACCATCCACCTCCACCGACCCCCACCCACTGTAACATCACACAAATTTTCTTTATATATATATATATATATATATATATATATAGAACTCCATCGTTTATTCATCCGATTCATTGTAACACCCCAACCGATGGCGGAATTATCGAGGTGCCACGTAGTGACGATTGTTCAAAAGCTCATGGTACTAAAATGTAAATATATGATTATTGAATATTGTTTTACAACATGTGAAATTAAATACAAGACAACAAAATAAAGATAATTGATTGATTTAATCTAAGTCCAAAGTCCTAGTGAAGCGTCAAGCAGCTTATCCTGAAACATGCACGAAAATAATTTTGTCAACATATGATGTTGGTGAGTACTACTTAGTTTTGTACATATAGTATAAGTTTGAAAAGTAGTACAATTCATGTGTCTAGCATCACCAAGGCATTATGTAAACACGCAAGTAACCAAACGAGACAAAGATCAAATGTAAAGTTTGTACAATGTAATTGATAATGAGCACCTCAACACGTGTGAGTCTAAATGAGCACCATAACACCAAGTTATGTCTGTATGTAAAGAACACCATAACATAAGTTATGTCTGTATGTAAAGAGCACCATAACACAAAGTTATGTCTGTATGTATGATTTTGTATGTAAGCTACGCTCATGTTCAAGCATAAGCACAAAGATAATCAAGACACGTATATGAATTGTAAATGAATAAAAATGTATGTGTAAATGAATGTGAAAGTTTTGTATAGTTGTGCATGAATCACCCCAAAAATTGTAAAAAGCGAAAAAGGGGATAAGTAATACTCACCTTAGCAAAGTGGTGAGTCTTGTTTAATTGAATAAGTATATTCCAACGTTGCCAAGTATCACCCTATGTATAATGTAACAAATAAGTCTAAGTCTATCTTAGTCTATAGGTATTTTCTAGGGATTCGAATTAGGGATAAGTATTTATTTGATTAATAGTCAAATTGTTTATTAAGTATAAGAAATTTAGTAAATAAATGAATAAAAGTCTTTTTGTAAATTTTAAGTTAAAGATGGTCACAAAATAAAGTTTTTAGTATGAAAATAATTTTTATAAAATTATTTTCTTAAAAATAGAATATTTAATCTATTTATTTCAAATTGTCAAAATATGACTTTAATATCTAAAAATATTAAAATTGAAGAATTTTTTGAATTAAAAATTGTATTTATGTTCCAAATGAATAGAAATAAATTATGTAAAATTTTGGTATAAAAATATTGGAAAATGAATTTATTATGAACTATTTATGATTAAAAATAACAAAAATTGATTAAAAATATAAAATAAGCGGTTTTCAGAAATAAAAATTATTTCTGAAATGTTTATTGTTGTACCAGTTTAGGATATTTTTTGTGGAATTTTATAAAATCGTTTAGATATTTTTATAGAATTTTAAAATTTTAAATGAATAAACTTGTAATATTTATTATATATATTAAATAAATGATTTTTGAAAAACTAAAAATTGGACAGTAAAGTTTATCATTGAAATAACATAAAATAAATTTTGTAGAATTTATAAAATAGTTTTAGTATTTTAAAACGAATTTTAAAGATATAAATGAAAAATAAAGCTTAAAAGGTGAAAAAAACCGACTTTGTAGAAGCTGGGAATCGAACCCGCGTGAGTTGCCAAACAAGCATCAGACACAACCACTTGATCTAGATCAGTGGTTGTGTTTGATTCTGGTTCAATTAAAATATAAGATAATAGCACAAGAGGTGTTCTTCCCCAAATTACAAGTGTTCGAGCCCTAGTTTTTCAATCGCGTTAATTATCAATCAATAGCCCCTGTAATGTTGGGGCTATTGTTCGTATACGTGCGACTAACATAACCCACAAAAAGAATCGGACTTACAATGACGAATTCGTTTGATTCTAGCTCGGTCAACCAAGAAGTCAAACGCGATCAAATACAAGAATAACTGATTTGATACAGAAATTGATGGTAAGAGGATGATGTTCGGCGAGTTTAGGTTGTTAGAAGGTGTTCAATTTATAGTGAAGGGTCGGGTTAAGGATTTAGCAAGTTTTGACCATGGTTAATGTGATGACGTGTGATTATTATAAATTTGGTATGTTTTGATTAAGATTTGTGTGTGTAAGGTGCATATGAACCTGCTAACGAGTCAATTGTTTCCATTTCAGCTTCAATCAAGGGTCAGCGATGGTGTTTGACTGAATTGGTTGTGATTGTCTGCTGTTGCACGTTACAGACAAGAAGGAGGGGACAAAATCAGCTTAAGAAGGGCATTTATACAATCAGATCTGGTATTAAATCACAAAATAGGTTGTGGCTCAATGGCTTCGGCATGTGTTGTCATTGGCTTCTGCCCGGGTTCGAGTCCCGGCAGGGGCATTCTTTTTTTTTTTTAAACAAATAAGGGGATTGGGCTTGGTCTGTTGGGCCGGCTTGTGTGGGCCGATTTTGATGGGCTCCGAATTAATTAAAGAAAAAGGGATTTTGGGCTTGGTTTTGGTTAAGGATGGTTTACTTGTTTGATAAAAAAGACTAGCATATATCTATATTAAAATTTGAAATTTTTTTATTATTATTTTTTTTATTATTATTATTATTATTTTATAAAAATAAAAATATAATGAAAAAAATGACGGATGTCACATTCATGTTTAAAGTATCTTTACCATTCATTTTGTTAATTTTTTTTTGTTTAAATAATGGCGTATAATCAATATTAAATTGGATTGTATTAAAAATTCTGATTTAAAAACGTTAAAAAAAATGTTTGCCTGTGCCAGGATTCGAACCCGAGTCCCTGGCGGGCTAAACCTTAACCACACCATACAAACCACTACACCATTTGGTGTTTTGTGATGTTAATTAAAACCAATTAAACTTAAACCCTTTCAAGGTCCCTTAGTCAAACCTGAAAAGTCAAACTTAGTCTCCTAGTCAAGTCAAGTCAAAGTGTTAGTAAATATGGTCTCCTAGTCAAGTCAAAGTCTTCTAGTCAAGTCAAAGTTGTTCCTAAATTCTAGCCTAGTCAAAGTAGTCCCTAATTCCAACTCCAAATTTTACACTATAAATACACTAGCCTACCATTCAACTCTTTATACCATTCAAAAAAAAAAAAAAAAAAAAAAACATTATTATCCCATCTCCCATATACTAAAGCTTTCATCCATCATTATCTCCTCTAGCTAGTTCCGAGTTTTCCAAGGCATTATTACTAAGTGTTTGCACGCTCAATATAATGCACGAACTCATTATGCACCTAAGGTGAGTTTACATAGCCCCTTTTTCTGTTTTACATTTTGGGGTGAAACATGTTTAAACATTTTATACACTATCATTTACTCATTCTTACATTGTTGAAACTTGTGATTCAATTACACTATCAT
The DNA here is from genome assembly GCA_028751855.1 of Ambrosia trifida. Lineage (NCBI taxonomy): Eukaryota > Viridiplantae > Streptophyta > Magnoliopsida > Asterales > Asteraceae > Ambrosia > Ambrosia trifida. The sequence continues at coordinate 103,750,535 of CM054123.1, read as the reverse complement.
TTACTCATTCTATCATTTGACTGTAACAAAAAGACACAGTACAATCATTAACATTGATCAAGCCGCCTGTTTAGATTATAGCGCTATAGGTCTGACAACCCATCCCCCCGCATAAATTCAGGGATGATCGATAACAGTTACACTTTTACTAACTTGCGAGTTAGGTCTCAGTCGACACAAGGTTTGATTGTACAAAAGACGCATTGTTACATGTCGGACTTATATTCTATCATTACTCATTATTATACTTCAACAATGATTGCTATACAACATATTGTTTTCAACTATATGCAAAACCTATGTATTCTCACCAACTATTTATAGTTGACCCCCCCATCTTTCCAACTTAACATGTTTCATGTTTTGTTTGCTATTGGAAGTTGTGCAAGTCTTGGAACAAATAGGAGCTTTGGACCTAGTTTAAATTAATCAACTTTTGTAATCCTTACTTGTCAGATGAATTGTAAATTGTTTAATATTATTAAACTTTCATTTAGTACCATGAGCTATTGAACAATCATCACTACGTGACATCCCGATGTGCAGAACGGATTCGGTCGGGCAAACCAGGGTGGATGGTGAGCTGCAAAGCTCGAACACGACGAGGTTTAACGGATTCCTTCCTGCTTAAGACATCTGCCACAACATTCGCCTTACCAGGATGGTATTTAATAGCGCAAATCCTTCTGAACAAAGATATGCTGAAGACTCTTGTGATCGGTGTAAATGGTGCACTTGGTACCGTACAAGTAGTGTCTGTAGATCTTCAAAGAAAAAAAAAAACAAATGCACCCATTTCCAGATCATGGGTAGTATAGTTCTTCTCGTGAACCTTAAGCTGATGAGAAGCATAAGCGATAACCTTCTTGCATTGCATCAACACACAACCGAGACCCCGGATAGAAGCATCACAATAAAGAACAAAATCATCCCTACCCTCAGGAAGGGATAAGATAGGTGCAGAACAGAGTTTAAGCTTCAGCGTCTAAAACGCTGACTCCTGAGAATCACCCTAGTTGAACCTTCGGTCCTTCTGGGTAAGAGATGTGAGGGGTTGAGCAATGTTCAAAAATCCCTCAATAAAACGACAATAGTAACCCACGAGACCTAGGAATTTTCGCACCTCAGATGGTGTCTTCGGTTCTTCCCAGTCTTTGATGGCTTCTATCTTAGAAGAATCGACATGAATTCCCAGTTCATTAACCACATGACCAAGGAATTGGACTTCAAGCAACCAGAAGTCACACTTAGAGAACTTAGTGTAGAGTTGTTCCCTTCGTAAGAGTTCCAAGACAAGTCGCAGGTGTTCCTCATGGTCCACCCTGCTCTTGGAATAGATGAGGATGTCACCAATAAAGACAATGATGAACTTATCAAGATCAGGCTTGAAAACACAGTTCATCAAATCCATAAATCGAATAGAAACTAGAACCCTGAAGCAGGTCAAACAAATCATCAATACGAGGAGGAGGATAACGGTTCTTGATTGTCACCTTGTTCAGCTAACGATAATCAATGCACATGTGAAGGCTTCCGTCTTTCTTATTGACAAACAAGATAGGGGATCCCCAAGGGGAAGAACTAGCCGAATAAAACCATTCTCTAATAACTCCTGCAACTAGTTGGATAGCTATTGAATCTCGGGAGGTGCAAGACGATAAGAGGCTCGATCAATGCTAAACTCGACTTGATGCTGAGGCGGGAGGCCATGTAAATCTTCAGGAAACACATTTGGAAAATCGCGAACAAATGGAATATCTTCAATCTTCTTCTCTTCCTTAGGTGAAACAGAAACAAGAGCCAAAATGGCGGTATAACCCTTCCGAAGATACTTGTAGGCCTTCATACAGGAAATGATACTCAAAGGAACGCCACTCTTCTCACCATAAACCGATAAAATCTCACTGTCAGGGAGTGGAAGTTGAATGATCTTGTCAAAACAAATGATCTCAGCAAGATACAACGATAACCAATCCATACCCACCACGACATCAAAACTACCCAAGGACACCGGCATAAGATCTATAGGAAAAGAAAGACCCGAAAGCTCTAGACGATACCCCTTAAGAACATGCGTCGCCTTGATTTGTTTACCGCTAGCCAATACTATCAAGTATTTAGCCTCTAAAGGTGTTGGTACTATGTCTAGAAACTAACTAAATTTAACAGATATGAAACTCTTATCGGCACCAGAATCAAATAAAACCGAAGCATAGCGATCATTAAGAAGAAACGTACCAATAACTGTATCTGGATCTTGTCAGGCTTCACCCGAACCAATGACAAAAGCACACGCATTCCTGCCGCCGCCTCCATTGTTGCCATTACCTTTTCCTCCCTTCCCACCATCGCCCTGCTTCAACTTCGGGCAGTCCCTCTCAAAGTGCCCCGCTTGACCATAGTTATAACAACCCTGATTACCCTACGGAGCGGGAGCAGCTATAGCGACCGGAGCCTGCTTTAGCTGAAGATTGACCCTATAATCCTTAGCGATATGACCGATCCGATGACAGCGATTGCAACGAAACTTATAACAAGCCCAAACATGATGAAAACCACACTAATTACACTTCGGATTCTTCCTAGAATACACACCCTGCTTCTGACCCGATGACGACCCTGACGCTTCAAACTTCCTTGACTGCTACTGCAGCTGAGCTGGAGTCAGATTCTTCCCAGTATTATCCCGTTTCCTCTTGTTGCTCTCAGGGGCTTTCATAGCAGCACCCTTAGGAGGCAAAACTCCTTCTTCAACCTTCTAATTGGTCAGCTTATGAGCTAACCTGATAGTACCCTGAAGAGTAGTCGAATCATTTGCAGTCACCAACCCACGAACCTTCGGTATCAACCCATCGATGTAGTGCTCAATCCTTATGTACATCGGCGTAGTCAACTCAGGACACATAACTGATAGCTCATGATGCCTGATAGTATACTCCTCAATCTCAGACCCCACCATCTTATGGTTCCACAGCTCCTGCTCCAACTTCTGCACCCGTCCCGAGGGCAATACCCAGACTTCAAACGATGGACAAATTCTGCCCATGGCATAGCATTGGCTTCACCCAAGCCAAGAGCCTGGTTAGTAGAGGTCCACCATGTCAGAGCAGGACCTTCCAAGGTACCTGAAGCATACTTCACATGGTCCACTACCGGGAAATTACACATAGCAAACATAGACTCGATCTTCTCCAACCATCTGAGCAGTCCCACTGATCCCTTAGCCCCACTGAAACCAGGCGACTTACGATCCATGAACATCTTAAACGTGCACGCAGGCTGCACGAATATATCACCAAAGATATGGATAAGAATAGTAGTAATCAAATTACCACCGAGGCCTTGCTGAGCGGTCTGGAAAGCAGCAAGAGCAATGGACACCTACTCTTGGATCAAGTTGTTCAGCTCATCCTGGATCATGTTAACATTACCACGACCCCCACCGCGACCACCGCCATGACCACCATTGTGTCTGCCACGACGATCACCATGAACTCCTGACATCTTCTGGCATTCACAAAGTATAAGATACTCAGAATCATCACTAGTATGAAACTACTAGTAATTAGGATATAGAATCATCCCAATCAGACCAATTTGTATCAACTACAAATCATCCAATCAAGATATCGTAATAGTCTCCAAGTGAACACTCACTTAGAGTTATTATATAATGAGTACAAGTGCAGGATAGTGTGTCCATTGGAGTATGGAAGGGAGATGTCCGAATCCTAGACAGATCTATAGAATACGCCAAAGCCACTCCAATGTACACCACTGCCATGCAAGGATCTACAAGCTAGCCTCTTTGTCTTCAAATCCCGAAGAAAAAAGAAAGGTACAAATAAAAGATAGAAACAGATAATAGATAAGATGAATGATGCAACAAGTAAATGATGATACCGACACCATGCAAAGTTAGTAGGTTTCCCACTAATTGTGACTCATAAGTGTGTGACCGTCTAGTGTGTGAGACTTGGCTATAGACTAGACTCGACATGCAGTCCTTGTTCGCTATAAAAATTGGCTCTGATACCAATCTATCACACCCTCAAATTCCACTTGCGGGGTTTTACCTCGAGGCGCGTGACATACAAGGATCCAAGTCAACGATCACAATAAACGACAACGACATGATATAAAAACAACGTAATATGTAACAGCCCACTCCCGTACCGTGATATTGTCCGAGCATGTCCCGATTTTGCATTGGTCTTAGGCAATTTTCACGCCAAAAGGTGTCACAATAGGGAAGGTATCCCACCTCTTATAAAGAAGTGTTAGTTCTCCTTCCCAACCGATGTGGGATCGTTATAATCCACCCCCTTAAGGAGCCTAACGTCCTCGCTGGCACAACGGCCCGGTCCTGGCTCTGATACCATTTGTAACAGCCCACTCCCGTACCGCGATATTGTCCGAGCATGTCCCGATTTTGCATTGGTCTTAGGCAATTCCCACGCCAAAACGCGTCATGATAGGGAAGGTATCCCACCTCTTATAAAGAAGTGTTAGTTCTTCTCCCCAACCGATGTGGGATCGTTATATAATAAAACCAACAAAACAATTTTCAACGTATTAACTAACCACAGTGGAAGCTATAATAGTTTACATCACAAATAAAACAGTTAAAAGTTCAACAGTTATTAAAAACCATGAAAATGATAACTAGACGCCATGGGACTCCGTGCGCCTACTCCGACCGTGCTACCTTGGCGACCTGAGAAAACATGCTAAAGTGTCAACAAAATATGATAGTGAGTTCACATTTTTCATAAAAATGGTTTCCATAAGTAAGAAAGATCAGTCCCATTGCTACTATGTTATATGAACGTTAGCTAGACGTTAAGTATGTTACTACCACGATTGAAACCATTGCTGACTGTATTTCCAATAGTGTGTACCCTTCGGACTACCGTCATCCCTGGTAGGCCCTGTGTGTTTGAGACAATATGCACCCGTTCGACATCCAGTCGACCCGGGTGGGGTTTGTCAGGCTCAATAGATCTATCCACATTTCTCTGCTATATACCCATATTAGTGGTTTCCTTGGGATTTATATGAGACGCATAGTAAACAAATGATAACCATAGTATAACATGATCTATACATATCCAAAGTGTGTAGCATGTTTCTCCCCCATGAGAAAGTGTGTGAAAGTGGGTCCGTGAAACTTACCTGAGGCTGCGTTTCTTCAAAAATAGATTAAGCACGTGTAATGTTAGTCCCTAGTACCGGCGACCTATCATTAAATGTTAACAAGTGTCTTGACTAATAACCCGTAGGTTAACTAGTCCTTGATTTTCCAGACCATGACCACGTGTAGTTGAAAAACATGTTTGAATGTTGATCGACCATACAAGACAAGACTCGACATCCCGTTGGTGACCCGATATCCACGTGTTAGCCAAATACAAGTAAACAAGTAAGCATGTGTAGATATGCACCTTATACAAATAACAGTTCAGAAGTTCATGCATATAGTTCATATATTGCACGTGTGAGTCATAACGCGTACCACGGGGTTCTTCGACATGTCACAGGGCTTATACCATGTTTCTAGGTGTTAACACATGTTACGGGGTTCAAAAATGCAATTCCGGCATCAAAACACACAACTAGGCATCAAAACTGGTGATTGGGCGCCCCAACAGGCAACTAGCTAAGCTAGTCGCCCCTAGGGGTCACGACTAGGCACAAACCAGGCGACTAGCTAGTCGCCCCCTACAGGTTGTTTAGCTATTTTCGCGCACGAAATCCTCCAAATCAGCTCCGAAACATGTAGAAACACCCAATATCAATCCACAATCATCAAAAAACTTATCCAAATCAATAACCTCCAATTTATCATCAGTCTAACACCCTAATTGTAAGTATTTCCCAAAATGGAATAATAGTATGAAAACATCACATCATTGCATAGAAACTTTACCCTAAATAGCAAATAATCAGATTTCAACATCCAAACACATTCCAATCATCATTAAGTTGTTGTTACATCCTTCTGGCAGAAACCCTAACAACATTCAATCATCAAATCATCACATAACATCCTAAATCCTTATAATGCCCTCAAATGGGTCAAAACTCATATTATCAATAAAACACATCAAACAACCTTCATAATCTAAGATAATCATCCTAACAACTCATTCATATCATCAAAAGATCAAATACATAAGAATCGCCATGTTTAAATCATCAAAAACCATTTTATGCATGAATCTTTCATGTAGAACCCACTAAAGTGATTGGATTTACTTTAGAACGGATTTTCAAAGGTAAAAACTTATTAAAACCCGGACAGGGCCTTTAGGGTTCAAAATAACAACATAACAAGAGTTTAGGATGAATAACACACCTTAGATCTTGCTTAGAAATGATGTTTTAGGCTTAGAAATGGTAGATTTAGGGCAAAAACGGGATTCAGAGGTTAAGGATTGTGTGAGAGAGGTTTGGGGAGAGTTAGGGTTGCACAAATGATGTTTAACAAGTCAAATATGGTATTTATTGCTGTTGCTAGTCGCTAGCACTCAGGGGGTGGCTAGCTTTCATAGGGGGCGACTAGCATAGGTTAGTTGCCTCCTGATGCACACCACTAGCTAAGCTAGTCGCCTCCTTAGAGTCATTTGCAATGATATCACATAATTTCACGTATACACGTATCAGCACGATATATAATGATTGTAACACATTTAATACTGGATAACTGACATGTTTACGTTAATTCACCAACTTGCGGGACTCAAGACTCGTATGCATACGCTAAATCCGGTGATCCTCCAAATCACCAATCCTTGGACACATGGTTATAGACCGACTCCTAATGATCCCCTGGATCATCGTAATGACTCTTGATGATTCCTTGAATCATCGTAACGACTCCCAATGACACCCCGATTCATCGTAACGACTCAACTAACCCAGTTAAGTATGTTTTATGAATGTTTTGCTAAGGTAGACTTATACGTTTGACCAAAATTACTAACCTGAGTTTGCCAGGTGTCACAAAATGTATATTGATACATACATATTACACATGCTTTTGTATGAGAACATAAATAATACTATATAGACATTACATAAATAAGAAATAATATTACAAAGTAAAAACAAAACAAAACAAAATAATATATATATATATTGTATATATACATACGTATATATGTATGGATGGGTGAAAGTATTACTTGTATTATCGCACCTCGTTTGTGTCAAGACCACATCCATCCTAAATTGTTCCCCTTTTTCTAAACATCCTAGTCTAGTCAAATCCCATAACTAACCTTACACCATAAACTTGAAATTTCACTAAAATAGATGTCATAAAAATTCAAAGATTCCCTTCAACTTAGAGGAAGTTTAATTAGGGAAGAAAGCATACCTGAGTAGTCTAATCTTGTCTAAGATTCTCCCATAAATGGTTAAGTGCATTATCACCCGAAGATCCATACTAGTTGACCTACCCAATATAATCACATCCTTTCTTCCATGTCTCCTATTTACACTACATAAGAAACTATCACTTCTAATCTAAATCAATCATATGATTAGTCACATTATGTAAAGATTAAAACAAAAGGAGACTAAACACAGAATTAGTAATATTCTCTTATCACTTGGATTGAGATTAGTTGATTTACCCCTTTGATCACTCCTCTTAATCTTTCTTTTCTCTTTTTTTCGGCCCTATACAATTGCCACCCCCCACCCATGTCCCCTCAAATCACCATTAAATATCTTGTCTCTTGATTACACAACCCCAAGTGACCTATCAACTTTGGGGATTAGTCAAAACATAAAACATAAAGCATAAGTCACATTAGAGTGTAATCACATACAAAGTAAGACTAAACACCAATTAGGAAAGATTCCTAAACCTCATGGATCAAGAGAAGTTGACCTTCCTCATTTTGAGGACCCTCCATCTCTCTCTTGATTATATGTACATACCAATCAACACCACCATCACCTACACTACAAACTTGTTAACTAGAAAACTCTCCCAACACCCATCCCTACCATCGGCCGCCATCGCCACCTCCTTTTCAAACCCCAAACCACTATTCCAAAGTTATAGAATCACATCCCCAAGGCGCATTAAGGTGTTGGAAGCTCGTGTTTGGACAAACCTCTCGTAGCTCACGTCCTCTTCTTTTCCTTCAACTAATACCTCACCTAGCTTGACTAGCGGTATGGAATCTAAACTCAACATTGTTTCCTTTCTTACACATTAATAACTTGATGTTCACCCAAATTAAAGTGTTCTCATTAAAACTTTAAAGACCAATAAGCCCACATATTAAAAGAAGTTGATATGGTGATTATTATGTGTGAACCGATATATATATATATATATATATATATATATATATATATATATATATATATAGGTTTGGATACAAAAGGCTCTTTTTGTGAGAAGGGTAAGAAGGCTTGTGGGAGTGACACGTGGCAAGATTTAGTTTTAATTATAAGGGCACTAAAGTAACTAAACAATTATTCAAGTTTTGTAAAAAAATCAAGCTCCTAATCTAGTGGAGAGATTTACGGATTACATTATGGTGATGAATATGGAGTACTATTTAAATAATTGTTTTGATAGGGTACTGTACGTTGAAAATGGAGTGTTGTGTTTTGACTTAAGGTTTTTTTTTTTTTTTTTTTTTTTTTTTAACTGCATGTTTTGACACAAGTGAAGTACTCCAAGTTTTTTTTTTGTTTTTTGTTTTTGAACTGCATTTTTAAATATGGAGTGCTTTGTACAACTTAATTAAACAACAAATGGATCACACGTATGCAGACATACATTCATCTTTATCATCCATTCAAAATATATCTACTATTTTTGTGTTTTATCACCCCACGTGTATTTTATTAACATTGTGTTCATTTCATTGTGTTTTATCACAATCGTCTCAAGAATCCTGTGTGTTTTATTTACTTTGTGTTTTAACACCATTTGATAAACAAAAAATATCATTGAATCAACCTTGTGTTTTAACATCATTTGATAAACAAAAAACACACAAAGACCATTTATTTGAAGATAAAACACACCGATTAAAACAACAAACGATACACCCTAGCAGGACAAAACACAACACGATTTTATATGAACATAAAACACAATAATAATCACATGGATGATTAAACCCTAAAACACAAGATGATGATCGATCCAAAAAGCCTTCTGACCATACAACCCTTATCACCAAAAAAGAAAAGAAAACATTAGAATGTTAAAGTTAATAAAGACCATCTTTTCATCCTTAGATAAAACACATTGTTCTGAAATTTTTTTGTTGGAGGATTTTTATGATTTTTATAGGTATGATTGTAGGTTGATGAGAGAAAGGGAGAGAGAGAGAGAGAGAGAAAACCGTAATTATAAAGGAGAGAGAAAGATGGAAAGTATCTTAAATGGTGGAGACATTTAATGAGTTTTTATGTGTTTTGACAATTATACCCCAACAACCCCTAATTTATTAATTAAATTATAACATAATTTACAACTTTGCCATCCATTTAATCTCAACCATCCATCAACATGATCTAAAGGACATAATTACTTCTTACCCTTCTCACAAAACACACCTTTTGTACCATAACCTTACCCTATATATATATATATATATATATATATATATATATATATATATATAGGGGAAAGTTAATTTGAGAACACCTATATTTCGTGCGAACCGTGAGAACGGCATCTAAAACCATTCAAATTCAAAATTTCTTTTTGCATTTATCTTTATTACTAAAATACAATCTCAAAAACACAATTTACACGTAAAAATTCAAACGTATACGGAAATAAATTGTTTTTACACATGTGTAAATTTACTGTTTATACATGTGTAAACGGTTTCATTTACACATGTGTAAAAAGTTAATTTGAAAGTGTTTTTGCAAGAAAAGATGAATTATTTGGAAAGAAAATTCATTTATTAATGTTATATTTTGATTATAATGAGGTTTGTATTAAAAAAATTGATTTTGATTGATTTTTTACTTGTTCTCACGGTTCTCACAATATTTAGCGTGCTCAAGATAACCCTCCCCTATATATATATATATATATATATATATATATATATATATATATATGCGTGTGTGTGTCGTATGTATGTAGGAGAACGTGTATTGTTTGGTTTCATAAGAGCTACTAAAACACTAGATCGATGCATATGTATGTGTGTGTATATATATATATATAAACAACATGTAGTATAGGTGCTAATGTTTTGTTTACACTTATATATACGTTGATCTACATATTTTAGTCATATAATTGGTTAAACGATGTTTTCATGAGATTTTAATATGTTAAAGTGGGAGATTTTTATTAATAAAATGATCGTATATTTTTGTTGTTGAAAGATTTGAATGTAACAATTTATTAGCTTTATATTATAGTTAAAATGGTAAGTTTAGTTAATATAGCGACAATATTTAGTATTAGAAGTACAAAAATGTGCTTTTACTATGTGTGAGTTTTAAAACTTTAAATCTAAGTTGTGTGAAAAAATAGTGATTTTATACATGATGTTGATATTTTAGAAGAATCAAGTCTTAAATATATTTTTAGTAAAAAAATATGAATATCAACACGATAGAGCATATTTTGAGAATATATAGTCTTTTAGAAGTGTGAAATGTTTATAGATATGATTATGTATATGATGGTGATTTATGGTTTCTTAATGGTTCTAAATCTTTATATACACGAATATTTTCGAGTTTGGGCTCATTTCGTAGTATATGTCAATATTGTTTTCACACTATTATGATGAGCTATAAATAAGTTTATATTTATCTAAATTAAAAACCGGATACTTAACTATATTTCACAATTACGATGGCTCCTCTAAAAATAAATATAGTAATTTAAAAATATATATTTATTTGATGATCGTGTCCTGACACGACCTTAAGTACGACATACTGGGATGTAACCCAATAACATTTAACTCAATATTTACTACATAATGGGATGTAACCCAATAACATTTAACTCAATATTTACTTATTTACACATTTGTGTATGACTATATATTTGAGGAGTCAATAATAATCACCAACGGGTTGTTGAGTTAACACTTTTTTTTCTAAAAAAGAGAACATTTCCAACGAGTTTTATAAGTTGGGTGAACAACTTGCATGATACACAATCGACGTGGACCTATGATGTCCTTTGTATATAAGACGTGTAGGTCGGATATCTAGTATTTCGGGCTTTATTATAGCTAGATTTGTACGGACTCGAGGTGAGTTTCACGGCCCCTTTTTACTATTTTAGATTTTGGGGGAAAACATGCCATACTTTATTTTTCCTAATACGATAGCATGAGTATGAAATTCTATTAGATCATTATGTGTGCATGAGATAAACGATTGAGGACTCAGGTAATCCTTGTATATAGTACGATTTGCGCAAGGAAAGTCCTCGTGTTATTTCAATATTATAACCATTAGCTATAGATTTAGCCATGGAACACTTAAATAGATCTATTGGGTTTGACACCCCCACTCTTGGTTAGTCGTTCTAACCCGGATACATACGATAAAAGAGTGCTAGTTATTCTAGGAACAATGATACATTGTCTTTAGTGTACAATGTGCGAGGCACAACACGTAAAAGGTTTGGTTATAGGCTCATGTTGATACATTCATCAATGCCCTAGTGACGCATTGATTTATTCTTGTTTTTTTTATAAACAAAAATCTGATCACTCACGATTTCATTGGCTATGCGTATGTTTTCTCAAGAATTAAAAAGTGACAATTTCAAACAACTTACGAGATTTCCAAACAAATTTTCAAGAACGATCTTACAATGAGTCAACAAAACCTGTGAATTCACCAACTTTATGTTGACAAAGTTTTTTATGCATGTTTTTCAGGTATTATATTGTCATGAATGGAACTTGGGATTTAAAGCATGTATCACAATATACCACTTTTTCAGGGCTTTTCATTTAAATTTGTTAACTATTATGAAGTTAGATGAAAAATCCTTGGATTTCAAAATAATTTATTTCTTCGAATGTAACATTTGACAAGATAGTATCAAAAACTTATGTTTTTATTTAGATGTTTGCTTGAATCTTGTTCTTAAAAACCTTTTGAGTTACATCCTGTGTTTCTGCCTTGGTGGGGTGTGACAAATTGGGCTGAAAGGAAGGCAAGCCGAAAACCCGGACCCAAGCCCATCGTCGTGGTTTTGGGTAAATGGTAACCGGCCCGTGTAACCTCTATATAAAGGAGCTCACACCTCCTTTGCCAAGGATTTTCTACTCTCTCGAGAATACACTCATACTTACAGGGCCTAACCTCCATTTTTGTCACATCCTCAAATTCCACTTGCAGGGTATTGCCGCGAGGCGCATGACACACCAAGATCCAAGTCAGCGGTCACAATAAACGACAACTATATGCATAAAATACGTAAACCCAGACTATGTAGTTTTTATAACATTAATCGAGTACAGCGGAAGCTTAAATAAGTTTACATTCCAAAACAGTAAATAACATAAGTCTGGTAATGTTTAAAACCACGCAAATGGAACCTAGACGTCGTGCGACTATCCAAATGTTGTTACCTTAGCGACCTGAGAAAACATGCTAAAAATGTCAACATACTATGCTGGTGAGTCCACAAGTTTTTTTTATAAAATGTTCCCATGAGTTTTGAAAGATCATCCGGTTACTACTATGTTATACGAACGTTAGCTAGACGTATGTAAGTTACTACTACGATTGGAAACCATTACTGGCATGATGCTCCATGAAATGCTCAATGAACTACCCTCTTCCACCATAGAGCCTGTAGAACGAGACAATATGCACCCGTCTGGCTCCTAGCCGACCCGGGTGGGGTTGGTCAGGCCCAATAGATCTATCCATATTTCCCCCGTTATGTATCCCCACATATTCTGGTTTCCCTGGGACTTGGATGAGTTGTACAGTAAACAAAAGATAAAAATAGTATAACATGATCTTTATGAATACAAAGTATGTAGCATGTTTCCCCCCATGAGAAAGTGTGTGAAAGCGGGGCCGTGAAACTCACTTTAGGTTGTGTTCTTGAAAACAGATAAACTGAAAGTGTTATGATGGTCCTTAATACCGGCGGCCTATCATAAAATGTGTATAACTATCTAGACTAATAACCCATAGGTTAACTAGTCCCTGAATGTCCAGACCATAACCATGTACGTTTGAAAACACGTTTGAACGTTGACCTGTCCATACAAGATAAGACTTGAAATCCCCATTGGTGACCCGACATCCCCGCGTTAGCCAGATCCAAGTAACCAAGCAATCATGTGTAAATACGCATCTTATACACATAACAGTCCACCAAGTCTAGCATATAGTTCATATACTGCACATACGAGTCATAACACGTGTTACCAAGCTTCTAGACATGTCACGGGGCTTACACTATGTTCCTAGGTATCAAAACATGTTTCCGGGTTCCAAAATACACTTCCAACATCAAAACACATGACTAGGCATCAAACAGGCAACTGGCAAAGCCAGTCGCCCCCTTAGAGGCACGACTACGATTCCTTAGGCGACTAGCTATGCTAGTCGCCCCCACAGGCTCTTCAGCTCTTTTTGCTTGTGAAACCCTTGAATCGGATCCGAAACATGTAAGAACACCCAATATCAATCCATAATCATCAAACAACCCAATCCCATCAATAACCCCCAATTTATCATCGGTCTAACACCCTTGTAAGGTCAAAGAGGATTGACAAGCCAGTACAAACCTTAGTCTTTCATCCTCTAAAATGTTTTGATTAAAGCTGCTGAAGTAGAAGATCACTTAAGTTCTGAAGAAGCTAAGTAACAAAGTCCTGCAGAGTAAAGAATCAGAAGTTATGAAGATGAACCAGACAGATATCTAAAGAACAACTCCTGAGGACAAACTACCGAAGTTTACTCATAAGAAGTTTGTCACTCATCAGCACTTTCTTGGAAGCTTCCCACCGCCTTTTATCTTCAGCAGTTTTGTTTTATATTAGTTTATGTTACTTTAAGAACAAGTTGTGTACAAGTTGCAGATACTACAGCCTGTTGTGGTATTATTATAATCATTTGTATACTTCCTATGTACGTACTCTTAGTCTATAAATAGATGGGTTCATCCCCTCTATTTTAGACAATCTTGTAACACCCCAACCGATGGCGGAAACATCGAGGTGTCACGTAGTAACGATTGTTCAATAGCTCATGGACTAAAGTGCAAATTTGAATACATTGATTAAATAATTTATTACATTGAAATGAAATACAACGATTCTAACTGCCAACTAAATTGAAATACAATGAATCAAAATCTAAATATAAATCCGAAAGCTTAAAGAATGCATCTCAAAACAACCTGAAACATGTACAAAATATTTTGGTCAATACAAAAATTGTATTGGTGAGCATACCCTGTTTAAATAAATATAGTAGAAAAGTGTTTTGCAATTCATGTGTCGTATACTGTTTGCAATTATGTAATAAGTGGTATCCGGGTCAAATCAACCCTAAGAGAAGAAAGCAGATATATATAGTATGCGCTAGTAGTAATGTAATACATAGCAATGACGGGGACTCTCAACAGAGTCACAAGGGTATAAACCATAGTACTATTCATTGAAATGCCAGGCCGCCCAGCGGTTAATGATTTGACAGGTCATAGAAACACAAAATAACACAAGCAAACACACATAAGAATTGCTATTTTAGTAAAAGGAAATATAAACTTGATAGTAAGTACATGAGTCACCCCGAAATGTAAAATAGTAAAAAGGGGAAAGATATACTCACAGTTTGCGAAAGCGAGCAAAATCCAACTTAAGCGGTCGTGAGCTAAGTAATGAGAATTCCGAGGAATTCAACCTATAATGTGTAAGCATACTAATAAGGAAATGTCTAAAAAGTCTAAGGTAACTAGGGTCTAAGGCATTAGGGTTTGCTAAGTCGATCTGGGGAATTAGAGTTTTTATGATAAGTCGCGTTAATGTAAAAGTTGTATATCACAAATAATATATGAAAGGTTGTAAATGTGGTTTAGGTAATATAATTATTACCAATTGAATATCTAGGTAAACATATGTTTTGACTAATTAAGACAAAATAATTTAGTTAGTTACTTTAACTAAATTAAAATAAACACAATAATCATAAATAATTAAATAAATAATTTTGAGTTATACAATGATCCAACAAAAGATAATAAAGACATTAAACCATATGAGTATTTCTATTTTATAAGAAAAATATTTATAAAATAGATGTTTAAATTGTATCATAAATAAATGTTTTATTATGTCTAATTAAACGTAAATAAGACTAATAATACCATACATGATCCAAAAATACTAGTTTTATAGAAAATGAATGATTTCTGATGTAAACAAATTAGAATAATTTTCTCATAATTTATATAAACTTATTTATATTTAAAACTGATTTAACGTGATTAAATTATGTTTAAATGATTAATAATAGGGAAATTAATAAAAATAAATGTTTTCTGAATCAAATATTTTTATTTCAGTTCAAAATGATTAAAAATAATTTATGACAAATTTTGAGATAAAAACCATTAAGAATGAATTTTTAATCAATTAAATATGATTAAAACAAATTAAATAATAAATATTACGAAAATAAAATATTTTCCAGAAATAAAAATTATGACAATTTTCTATAAGGTTTCAAGAAGCTACTCCTAAATTTTTATAATTTTTGGAGAAAAAATGGATTTATTATGATTATTCTAAGTTTATATGTAAATAATTATTAATTTATCTCAAATAAAATAAAAAAAGAATGAAAAAGAGGTAAACAAAAAAAAAACGTGGGCATCTGGATTCGAACCCAGACCCACTGATTTCAGAAACACCCTTCTCCACCACTACACTATAAGAAATTATGTTGTAATATAAGATTAGGAATAATATTTATTCAATACTAGGAGGTCATCTTCTTCCCCAAATCATCCTACATAAACCCTAACCCTACTAACCAACATTAATAACCCGATTCAGAGCACAATATTGCTCTGTAATTGAGGGCTTTAGTTCGGAAAGTATCAACAAGAAAAACGGCATCAAAATCTAACCTTACAACGAACGATTTGATGCCCAAAAACAAGGTACATGTTCGCAATTTTTAGGCGCCGATTAGAAGCATTCTGCACGCGAATAGGATGTGTTTCTTTGTGGTTTTGTGATGATTAAAGGTGCAGGAGAGTAACGCAATCATGAATTTATAATTGTTTGAAAAAAAACGCAAGGTTTTGATGGGTGTTGAATGTTCGACGGTTACATCAAAAAGATCATAATTTATCAATAATTAACTTGTATAAAACGCATAATTTTTATACCAATCATTTCGAAACTGTTGGAGTTATTCAAACGGCCCAAAAACTGGTTCAAAAGGGGCGTTACTTGTGTTTATAGGGGTGGCCGGGAAAAATGGTTTCGCCGGATTCGTCGCCGGCGGCGACTGTTGGCCGGAAAAACGAACGGACAGGAGATAAGGGAGGGGGAAGCTTTCAAAATGTTTCAGAATTTGACAATAATGACCCCTGTGGTTATAAAATTGATATATTTATGTAAAACTTAATAATTATCTTTAGAACTTAACCAAACTCTTTTTTTTTTTAACTTTCTAACTTTAAAAATTTTAAATAAGTAAAATCTATGTACATGTTTTTTTTTTTCGGTAACGAAAAGTATGGGGACTAGTTTTGCGGTTACATAAATACAAGAAGGACTAAAGTTGACATCTTGTTAAACTATGAGGGTGACGGTTGTCACAAATCTGTTGCAGTAACATTTCATATAGATATTTTGAGAATCATTTATAGCTTTTACTGTTTAATTTACTCATTGCTTTAATTCTTATTTACTACTTTAGTGCATTAACTGAGGGGGAGTAATAACTCCGGTTAAAAGTGAAATCTTAACGTAGAACACTTATACTTATTCCGTTGTGCTAAACACTTTGATAAATCCTAGCAAGTGTTCTTAATAAGAATCTGTTTACAAGTGAGGAACTGATCCATCAATTGGTATCAGAGCACTGGTTCATCTGATCAAATATCAATCTAACAAATTGAGAATCAGACACAGGCTCTTATTGATATTCAATAAAGGATACAAATTCACTTTTATTTATCCATCACTTTAAGAAACCATTGATCAATCAAATTTCTTAAAAATGGACCCTCATAATACTGGATATGCCAATAAGCCTCCTATGCTAGTCAAAAATGAATACCACATCTGGCAAAGGAGGATGGTACATACTGGATGTTGGAAGTCTGCCATGTATGGACCCCATAAACCAGTAATAACAGATATAGAAACTAAAGTAGAAAGAACAAAAGAACCAAAAGACTACACTGAAGAAGATTTCCTAAAACTTGAGATGGATGCCTTATGTTGGCAATGGCTCTCCCAAATGAAATATATGCTGGGCTTTTACACTGTGAAAGTGCGAAAGAGCCGTGGGATTGTCTAAAAGAACCGTTTGGAGAAACTGATGAGGTGATTGCCAACACTAGAGAAATTCTTGCACAACAATATGAAACTTTTACTCATATTAATGGAGAAACTTTAACACAACAGTTTGAAAGATTTTCTTCTTTAATATCTGAGTTAAAATTAAATGGTCAGACCTACACAAACTCATCTATGTTGCATAGATCTTTAAGGTCTTTACCAGAAAAATGGAAAACTTATTCTATAGTTCTCAGATCTGGACCAGATTTTGATTCTCTCTCACTCACAAAATTACATGGGAGATTACTCAATTTTGAAAGAGAAATCAATCAAAAGAAAACGTTACAAAATTCTGGTAAAACTGCTGATGACTATATTACATGTAGTACAACACTTTTGGGACAAGACTAACCAACTTGTTCAAATGATTATATCCTGCAGCAAACATGAGTCATCACCCCACGTACCTCCTCTGAGGTAAGTACCACAATCATTGTCACTCGTTGTTTCTTCACATAGGGTTGAATTTTTTCACCCAATATGAAAATACGACTCTTATTTACCACTTTGAACATACCCAAACTCAGTTGCATACCTAGAATCGGCTATTGAAAATCCTGAGAGTTTAAGGTCGTCTCATTTCAAGCTCTTTGTTTAATATATGAATTCATTATGTGAATAATTTTACAAGCTAAATCTATGACTAAACTCTTTTATTACTTATTAATGATGAAGATAACAATTCTTATTAACGTACAGTGATAAGAATAACATGAAATTAAATTACACAATTAAGAAAAAATAGGGAGGAAAACAAATAAGAACAAAATAAGCTATAATTAAATTGAGGATTCAGAATTGATTATTAAAGTAAAATAAGCTTTGCAGATTTTTTTCACGGGCACTTCTTTTTGTTTCCCCTGGTAGTCATTTCAGCATAGCAAGCGCAAGCTTCATAGTTACCCGAAGTGCCTGGAGGTACACAGTTGCACCTTCCACAACATGTTCCGCATGCCCTGTTGCATAGGTGTGGCCTTTTTGATAGCATGCACCTTGCTGCACATGCCTTTCCACAATCTGCCAATAAACCGTTTAAATTGGCCATCGATTATTATAAATAATTTGAGGTGTAAATGAGCTGAGCTGAAACACTCGTGAGCTATTCAAGATAAGCTTACAAAAAGCTCAAATCAAGCCTAGCTTAAATGAACTCGATCATAAAATAAGATCGCTTGATAAGTGAGGCTAGCCAAAGCCCAACCTACATTATTGAGGTCGAGTAGGCTTGCCCGGGCTATTATTTTTATATTCATATATAATATATTCAAAATATATTCAAACCGAGTTCTAGAATTGAAAACTACTAATGGTCCAAGAGCTTTAGGAATTGGGCTTGAAACGAGAGCCTAGCTCAAGCTCTCATACATCAAAAGAGCCAAGCTTAAGCTTAGGTGAGCTTGAGATCAATTTGACTCGTTTACACCCCTAAAAATAAAAAGCTACATGAAATTTATCTAACTTAACATAAATTATTCATGTATAGCAAATGTAATACTTTTATTTTAATGTAACAAACTTAGAAAAGAAAGTTGATATTGTATGGTTCTAAAATACGTACCATATATATATAGTTTTCTACGTTTCGTTACATTAGAAAATTTATCCTTCGCGACACAGTTCCAGTCTTACCAAGATGGATATATTTTGATACGGTTAATCGGTAAAAATATTCGTTTATATAATAGTATAATAAATTGAAATAATACCGATCTTGGTTGGTGTGTATGTGTCAACACTAGCAACGTCCTGTAACAAAATTATAAAATCTCAGTATTAGTAAAAAGAGGAAGATAAATACAAATCATTAATCAACTGTGTAAACTATCATATATGCAATGATATAAACTATGAACTAAAGTTAATTTATCAAGAAGTTAATCACAATGATTAGTTGATTATGGAATATATAAGTCGATCTGACCATATATTTAGAATCTTACTAAAAAGGAAAGGATAAGATGGTAATTTCATATGAGAAAACAAAAAAATAAATTTGTGTTTAGATTGAAATTAATAAGTTAATGAAAGCATACGGAGTATTCAAATTGATCATCATGAATAAAAATATGATAAAAAGAAAGAATAAAAAAAGTTACTTGTTGGAAGGCTTGGGCAAGTTGGAAGAGAACAAGAGAGACAAGAAGTGAAGCAACAAATGCTTTGAGGATGGCCATTTGGTTTCACAACACAAGGATAGAGAGAAATGTAGTGTGAGGTGTATTTGAGTACGAAGGTATCAATGCTTCAATTAGTATTTATAGCCTTATAGGTGATCGAGAGAACTAGAGAGTTGGGATCATTATACAACATTACAAGTTTACAACCAAATGATTAATGTTATTTCAGTGATTATAAAATGAGGAAAAAATTATGAAAATACTAAGTTTTTTAGTGCTTGATTACATGATAAAATTTCTGTATTTCGTTACTTTGGATCTCAAAATCTACAAGAACTTGATTCTCCTATCTCAACCAATATTATCAACATGTTATCGTTGTTCACACATTCTTGGTTTTTATAATCTAATTTCATTTGCACATTTTTGTGTCCTTAATATTTTAGTTAATGATCAGGCTTGTTTGGACCCCGTTTTTTCTCTCATTTGAAAAGTCCATTGTGTTGTTAAAATTGGTTCATGCACACTAATAAAGTGATTATCTCCCATTTTTTATCTCAAGTTTGTTTTTTAATAAAATAATTTCTAACCATATATATCATGGTGTGTGTTGTGGTTCAATTAAGTGGATAAAATGTCTAAATTATCGAGGTTTGTTAAGTTTTACCATGCAAACATATATTTTTAATCTAATATTTTAGGTCACCAAAAAAGATGTCTCATTTAATTTGTTAAATGTAAAGTGATTGAATCATTTGGCATATCTGATGAGTGATGACAGCTATGAAAGTGAACACTGTGTCCCACAAAGAAAAAAAAAATACAGTTTTCATACTTTCATCATATTATGATCAACATTATTTTTATGTAATACATCGTAAGGTGACATTGGTCAACTAATAAGACCATATGTAATGGTTCTAACATTATTTTTATCTAATACATCGGTCAACTAATAATCGGTACATTATTTCCATATGTAATGGTTCTAACGTTATTTTTATGTAATACATCGGTCAACTAATTATCGGTACATTATTTTCAATTTAGGATGACGAGGTGTTTCCAGTGATGACAAGATAAATATCACATTATAGTATGAATTTTGAAAACCATTTATATATTTTATAGCATATAAATATAAATAATAATGTTTTTAGAATATATACTTTAGACGAAAAGTTTATTATTCAAATAATGAATCTATGAAACATTACTAAAAAATAGTTAAGAAAATATATATATATATATAACTTAAAAGTATTCGGGTATATATTTCAGGTAGATGGGTATTTAGTTTCGGGTAATCGGGTCGGGTATCACCTAATACCATACCCGTCCCATACCCGCGAAATATTGTTTTCCAATAAAAAACCCGTCCCATACCCGTCGGGTATCGGGTATACCCGTCTCAAATGCTTCGGGTTTCGGGTATACCCGTCGGGCTCGGGTTTTTTTGCCATCCCTATACATTATTTGTCCTCAAATCACCGCATACTCCTCATCGACTAGTACAATCCCGAATATCTTCGTGCACTAAGAGGGTGTTTGGGATTGAGTTTCCAAACAAATTATTGACTTATTGGCTTTTCCAAGAAGCCAATAAGTCAATAAGTTGTTTGCGTAACTCAAAAGCACTTTCTGTTTTGACTTTTGACTTTTGACTTTTGGCTTTTAAGGGTGGAAAAGCTGTTTTTGAAAAGTTAGAAATCATGTCTTTTGGCTTTTGGCTTTGACTTTTGGAAAAAAAATTACAAATCTCCCACCCATACAACCAATATTCACAATAAGTTAAGAAAACACTTAAAAAAGACAATCTATTGACTTTTTGACGTTTCTCATCCCAAAAGCTGATCCAAACACTTTTTTTAAAACTCATTTTTAAAAAGTCATAAGCCAATAAACACTTTTGACCAAAAGCACTTTTACATTTCCAAACTCAATCCCAAACATCCACTAAACTAGTCTAGGTTTGTGATACAACAAAATGTAGCATCCCAACAAAGATACAAGTCTAGTAAGATTCACATCTACCAAATCTTTAGTAAATTATGTTCTAGGATGACAAAGATGGAAACCATTGGCCTCTCATCTATATTATATTATAATGCATGAGTAAGGGGTAGTTTAAGATATCAAAAAGTTAAGAACTTATTTTTTATTAATAACCCTGAAATAGGGGTAAAATAGTCATTCATACATTATTTACATTTTAATACCCTATCTTAGTTACACTTTAATCCCTTAACTTTACTTAACCTTTGTTTATTTTAATTATACTCTAATATGTTTTGAAGCTGAGTAGATGAGCTTTTGAATTGTAGTGGTTGTAGAAATAGAGGAGGTTTTGAAATTTTAAAATTTGAAATTTGATTCTCGTTACTTATTTCGCATTTTTTCTGTATTTCCTTCAAAGCCATCTTCTTTGTTTCTGGCTTCACGCAAACTCTATGCCTCCCTATAGAGTTCATGGATTCTGTTGAATAGTAATTTCCAGCTTATATGACATTTTTGTCTTTGTAGTTTTTTAGATCTCATTCCATTGAATAATTATTTCAATACATCATCACCAAGCTTACTTCTCTTTTGTTCTAGTAGTGTAACCACAACATCCAAACTATTAATTGTCAGCCACTTAGCCGTTAGGACCTGCCGACTGTATGTTTGTTTTCGTCTTCAAAAATATACAACTCGCAGCAGAACAACACGTTTTTAAATAAGTGTTTTCATTTATTTTTTATGCTAATAAAATTTTTTATATTGTTGATTCTCATATGTTTAATATTATAGCTGGTTGAGAAATTTGTGATTTTCCATTATATGAATCTTTATAAACTTGTTAGATTATACTTACAAAAGTTGTATTTTTTGACAGTTTCAAATGTGTTTATTAATCTTGATCGTCGGTTTTTTGTTCCAATCTCTTTGTTCAAATTTGAAGGCTTCTAAAAAGATCCAATTTGGTTAGATTAACATGCTAATGAAATTCATATAGCCTTAGAGCATAATGCAAGCTGGTCATGAAGTATATTGAAGCAATTATTGAGACAACATCATTTAGGTATACTTATAATAATACATATACATATTAATTGAATGAAGTGTTAGGAGTCATCAGTTCAAATGCACTTTTAGTATAAATATATTGATTTCAATCACCAGTTTAAATGCATTTATGTTATTTATTTATATATTTATTATTGTTTTTAAGAAAAATGATAAATGATAAATTCCTAATCAAATTAACCACGAAATAAGTGAAAGGTTGTGCAAGAAAAACATAAATAAAAAGTGGTGGTGATTTCCATGTCTTTCACACCTGCATCAATGATGTTGAGGTTCATCTAAACAAAGTCAGTCAACGAATATTGTTAATCACATACCATATCAATTTTTGATCAATTTCAGTTAAAGCTTTAGTTATTTATCACCCCTAGATATTGTTAATAACATAACATATCAATATTTTTAATTAGAAGAATTGTTATACTATACTCAAATTAATAGATATAGTTCATAAACTTTTCGAATAGCAAGTTACATTTTGATAGTGGGTAAATGTATGAAAAAAAATATATAAACAATAAAATGCCCGTTTTTTATGATATGTTTTTTTTTAGGTATTAATGTATGGTCGTTTACAATTCGTAATGATAGTTGGTAGTTAGCTTAAATAATGAGAAAAGATGTAACTGTTATTTAAGTAAACAAAAGTTAACTCTTAATTTTTAAGTATCTTAAAATGCGCTTATCAAATATATTATATATAGTATAGATATCTAGGGGTGAAATAATTTAGCATTGAACTAAAATTGAACAAAAAAAATAGAAGAACTGAACCGAAAGCAATTGAAAATTAATTAACCAAAAACCAAATTAACTTAAAATTAGTTATTGTTTTTTGCACACTTAGTTTACCAAAATCAACTAAGCTGAAACAGAAGCATTTATATATTCATATACTTTTTGCTTTTATGCCTAGGCCTGTAAACGAATCGAACAGACACGGTGTTCATGTTTGTTCATTTAATTTTAACTAAAAACGAACACATAATCAAACACATTTTTGTGTTCATATTTGTTCGTTAAGACATTTGTCATGTTCGTTTATGTTCATTCGCTTAAAACCTAAACGAAGAATTCATGAACGAACGACGTTAACGAATATAATAAATGTGAACAATTTTGTCTTACTAAAAAACCCAATTACTAATTGGTTATTTATTTATATAAGTAGCTAAAGCTAAATTTATGTTTATATTTATGTGAACTTAACTACCTTTGTAATTAATAAACTTAAACGAACATAAATAAACGAACATAAACGGACGTTTACAAACATAAATGAACAAACACAACGTTTGTTCAAGTTCGTTCATTTAAGTAAACGAACAAATTTTTTTCTTCGTGTTTGTTCGTCTATTAAATAAACGACATAAACGAACTTCCCTTCGAACAAGTTCACGGACAGTTTATGAACATTCGGTTCGTTTACAGGCCTATTTATACATCTAATTCATGTATTTACACCTCCATTTCATGTACTTCTAGTAAAAAAAAATTAGCCAAAGTTTGGTTTTTGCTATTCACCAAAATTAACTAAACCGGACTAAAAACCGACAATCTAACAATACTAACGGAACGAAGGAACCGATTGTTTAATAAGATTGATTAATTGATGACTTTAATTTTAATTAGTTTCGGTTGAGGCTAATAATCGAAGTGAACTGAACCATACACATCCTTAGAAGTGTTTTTATTTCCCGCTTCATCGCGCGGGCTCTCTACTAGTTAAGTGTAATGTATTGTGTTTTGGCATGTGCCTCTTGTGTTGTCTTCTCAAATGTAATGGTTGACATCATAGGCGTAAAGAATAATCCTTGTTCTCCTCTCGAATGAACCGAACCAATACGAGCTCCCAAATTGACTGATAAAAATAAATAAGGAAAAATCACCAAAATGGTTCGTTGACCGAGGGTTTTACCAAAATGACCCCTTCCCGTCTCTTTGGAGAGATGAGTCACGGCTCCCAAAGAGACTGAACCGTCTCCCGAGACGCTTTAGTCTACGGCCAATACAAACGCAACACGTGGCCGACCTGGATCCCGAAGACTGTGTGGCGTCTCGGGAGACGTGTCAGAGCCGGGCTCAAGCCGTCTTCGGCTTGGCTTGAGCTGTCACCAAGGCTACCTGAACCGTCTCCAGTCTCCAGCCGTCTGTCACACGGTTCACGAGACGGGTTCCCTTAATTACTTTTTTTGTTTTTATCGTTTTTTATAATGTTTTTAATTATTTTCTTTGTTTTTACCGTTTTTACCGAGAGGAATCTTGACTTTGGTTTAATTTTTACCGTTTATTTTATAATGTTTTTAATTATTTTCTTTGTTTTTACCGAGAGGAATCTTGACTTTGTTTTAATTTTTACCGTTTATTTTATAGTTTTTAAATAATTTTCTTTGTTTTCAACTCTAAAAGTAAATATAAAACATAAATAAAAACATTTCATTAAAAATTAAACATAATAATATGAAAACATAAAAAAACATACATAACAAAAAAAAACTTAAAGTTGGGGGCGCAACAATCGCCATGCCTCGACATGGTCGAAATCGTTGTCGTATCAAACCCCATACTCATACTGAGTGAATTCGATAGCCAACTCTTCATCAAGCTATGGGTCTTCCGTAACTTGTTGCTCGTATAGGGTGTTCCACCTTTCACATTTGATGTTGAGGTCGCCCCACTTAAACTGGAGGTCACGGACGGTCATGGTGGTGTTGGTGCCAATGTGTTCAACGAAGTCGCTAAACACTCGAGCCCAAAACCCCTCCGGGGGCAAGGCTGACCCATCGTCCCGAGGGGGGGGGGGGAGAGGAGGAGTTGAATTTCCAGGTCATTCGAGGCATCCTTGTGGCATACCACAAGGGCCATCTCTTCCTATTCGGTCCACATGATCATATTTTTGGCTTGTGTGTGTTTTTTTTTTAGTTTTTACCGTTTGTGTGAGTTGTGAGTTTTAACCACGGTTTCTTCTATTTATATCCAAAAAAATTGCACGGTCAAAAGGTTAAAATAAATAAAGCGGCGGTTTCCAAAGCTGTCTCAGGAACCGTCAAAGTCAATCATCTTTGAGCCGTATCGGGAACCGTGAGATGTCTTTGAGATGTCTCGGGAACCGTGAAATGACTTTGATTCGTCTCGGGAAACCGTCTCTCCAATGTATATAAATACCCCACTTCACTTCACAAAATTTGTACCCTCTCTCTATCATCTATACTAAACCTTCATCAAACCTTTCAGCTTTCCAATCAATGACATTTTTATTTTTAAATCCTCCACTTTTCCAACCGAAGCCTACCGGCTTACGAATATATTGTCCGGTCTGATTATACTTGGATCGTTGTTACATCCGCGTACAACTACTTGGATCGTTGTTGCATCTGCGCGTGGGTTAACCCGTGTAGAATGCATCGATGATGTGGTGGTCTACATTATTGGCAAGTTCGATTCTTTGTTTATGTAGAGCACATACAACATTCAAACAAGGTTCAAAGCGAGTAAATTTGGGAAGTAACTTCCCCTCCCCTAGTGCTAACTATGTTCTGTGGTTGATGTGTGCAACGGATACGTCTCGGTGGACGACGTGTGCAACGAGTTTGTGTATTGTTCGTGTAATAGTTCAGTTTTGTAATATTTGTCGTGTTACAAATTGTAATATTGTAATATTTGGATTAATAAAAACATAAATATTTAAACATAAGAGATTCATTGGATTAATATTTGTAGTATTTGGATTAATAAAAACATAAAGTATAAACATAAGATTCATTGATTAATAAAAACATAAGATTAATAAAAAAAACATAAAATTACAAAAGTTAAATAACTACGCATTAAAACGGTCCCTCATCATTTTCCAAGTCGACACATGTTTGAATTCTTTATGCTGCTTCGATTGATACTCTGCTTTGGTATATATGATGGCGACGTCTTCCGGCATGTTTGCAGGAAACACCTAAAGTGTTCGATAGTGGTACCCGTTGAAGAGCTGGCACTTCGTGTTCATGTCGTTCCATTTACGGCTAAGTAAGTCGATGGTTCGGCCAGACCCACCCACCAGCTGATTGTATTCGTGTAAAATACGGTACCACTTGTTTATTTGGTGTGGGCTATCTTCGACATGTTGCCACGCTGAAACTAGTGCAATTTCTTGTTCCACGGTCCATCGTTGGGGTGCCATTTTTTTTGTATGAAAGAGACGACGGTGGTAAGTGGTAGTGGTAGTGGTAGTGGAGGAGTCGGACGTGGTATGGGATGGAGATTGGGACGGAGAATGGTATTTATAGGGCTGAAGTGGACAATTGAACCGTCGGACCGTCTCAGGACTCACAGGAGATGAAGAGACCCAAGACGAATCCGGCCACGTGTCATTATATTACTGGCTTTGACCCTAAGCCGTCTCGGGAGATGGCTAGGGAAATGTGAAACGTCTCCACCGAAAACGTCTTTTGCAGGTTTGAGACGTCTTCAGTGTGGTTCCCGAAGACGGCTTGAGCCCGACAGTCAGTGAGACGTCTCTAGGGCCCACGGGAGCCGTCTTGGCGGCTCTGACACGTCTCCCGAGATGCCACATAGTCTTCAGGATCCAGGTCAGCCACGTGTTGCGTTTGTATTGGTCGTAGACTAAAGCGTCTCGGGAAACAGTTCAGTCTCTTTGGGAGCCATGACCCGTTTCTCCAAAGAGACGCGAAGGGGTCATTTTGATAAAACCCTCAGTCAACAGGTCATTTTGGTGATTTTCCTAAAAAATAAAGGCCTACTATAATATAATAATATAATAATTATGTTATGTTTATATAATAAAACATATATGATGGTAGAGGTATTAAAAATGGCTTACATTGTTTTATAATTGGTTAATCAGTTCTTAATTACTATTTGGGCAATAAGTGAAACAAAATGAGTAAGATGTATGAAGAATAAACACAAATACGTTAATACTAGGAGTAGGCGTCTAGGCGAGTTTGTATCAAGTATTACCTTGATTCTTTGTTTAAAGGATGGTTTTAGTTTCTACAAAAATAAAAGCTAGGTTGACATTCGACTACTTATCGCGTATTACATTATATATTGATTGTCGTTATTCAAAAGACGATAAAACAGTTAGGAAAAGAAGAAATGCCTCCTACAAGCATTCGGTGAGAGTGAGCTGTTGAAGATGACAAGACAACAAAGCTGTGGGGAGTCGAGCATACTTGGCATTATCATTATTACACCAACTCGATCTGCTACAAACTTTGGTCCTTGCGAAACTACTAAACAACATCATAACACATATTAAAACTAAAATTATTTATTGTGATTATAGATTATATAAACGTCTTCTAATCATATCTTCTTAAATTAATGTATTTAAAGTGGGTGGTGGAGCCAAAATTCTTTTAGGTGCTTTTTGTTTTTTGCTCAGAACCATTTCTGATCTTTTTTGTCTGCATCACGTAGATGCGTGCAAACGTTTGGATCTGCAGATTGTTGTTTTTTGGAAGACCTTTCACTCAAAAAGGTCTTCCTACATCTTCTTGGTGCAGACTTGTTCCAAAGTCTTCTAAGGTATTCAAAGGTCTTCTCTTCTCCTCACCCACCACCACCGTCCACCATCACCTACCACCTTCCACCACCACCACGATCCAACACCACCCACCACCACCACCACCGACACCCACCACCGCCACCCACTGTAACACCCCAACCGATGGCGGAAATATCGGGATTCACGTATTGATGATTGTTTCAGTAGCACATGGTATAAATTGAATTTTAAATAATTTATTCAAAACATAATATCCAATATAAAATGATGTCTAGGAATTCAATACATAATATCAAATAACAAAACTTCAAATAGCTCCAAATAATAACTTCATGTAAAATCCTTATGCAAACTCAAGCCTCAGCTTCATTGTTACCTGAAACATGTTAATTTTGAAAATATTTTTGGGTCAACAAAAGTTGGTGAGAATTACATAGGTTTTGATAATCGAATAAAAATGTTGTGCAATTCATGTGTCATGGCAAGTCTAGTCCATATGTGAAAACATACTAGAAGTAAATCGAGTGCATAATCAACCGTTGTGACTGTTATAATGTGGTACATCCCATACGCTCATGGTTCACTCGAATATGTTATGCGATAACAAACACCCACGCTACCTTTGTAGGAGGCACGTATCCGGGTGGGATTGTCAGTCCAATAGATCTATCAATGTATACCGTCGGCTGATCAATGTTAATGATTATGCTAGAATTGTGCTTACCCTAGTCATGTTCAAGACATAATGCAACATAGAAAAACACATAGACACATTGATGATTGAATTGCATATATGATGTAGTAACATGTTTCACCCCAAAAACGGTGATAAATAGAAAAGGGACTATGTAAAATTCACCTTAGCAAAATGTTATACTTCTTGAAAAATTGAATAGTGGTGTTGCCCAAATGTGTCAAGTATCACCCTATAATAAGGTAATAAATATGTCTAAGTCTATCTAGTCTACAAATGTATATGTTCTAGGGCTTTGAATTGGGGATAAATGCTCGTTTGATTAATAATAAAAATGTTTGATAATTGAGAGAAATTTAATAAATAAATAAACAAAAATCTTTTTATAAAATTTGAATTTAAGATGGTCACAATAATGAGTTTAAAGTATAAAAATATTTTTTATAAAATTATTTTCTTTAAAATAGAATATTAATTCTATTTATAACAAATTATCAAAATTTAACTTTAATATTTAAAAATACTAAAATTAAAAAATTATTAGTTTAAAAATTATATTTCTGTTCTAAATAATCAGAAATAATTTATATAAAATTTTGGTGCAAAAATATTAAAAATTGAATTTATTATGATTTAATTATGATTAATACTAACAAAAATTGATTAAAAACATAAATAAATGATTTTTCAGAAATAAAAATCACTTCAGAAAATTTTATTGTTATAAAAACTTAGAATAATTTTTGTGGAAATTTAAAAAATTGTTTTGATATTTTAATAGAATTTTATAAATATAATAGAATAAACTTGATTTATTTATTAAATATATTAAATAAATAAATTGTTGAAAACTAAAAATTGTAAGTTAAACTTTTCATTAGATTAACTTAAAATAATTTTTGTAGAATTATTAAAAGAGTTTTAATATTTTAAAACGAATTTATAAAATATAAGTAATATATATAATTAATCTTGATTGTTTTGATTAAAAACAAAATAAAGAAAAAGGGTTTGCCACAGTCGGGGATCGAACCCGCGTGGCTCAGTTAGTGGGCACCAGACACAACCACTTGGTCCAGACCAGTGGTTGTGTTGGTTTCTGTTTATTTAAAATAAATAACATATTAGAAATCGTGTTTATCCCCAAAATATGCAACGAGCCCTAGATTCTGCAATCGGGCAATTCACACAACATCAACCCAATTAACCTTAGGGTTTATGTTGTGTGGGTGCCGATCAATAAAACCCACAATAAAAATTTGACTTACAAAGCTTAATCGAATACGAATGAATGGTCAAACTTCGAAGTCAAACTCGAACAGAAAACCCAAGAGCAGAGAATTTTAAAGAGAAATTTGGGATTGAGAAAAGAAGATTGGCGAGTTGTGAAGGTCCAGAGGGATTCAATTTATAGTGAGGTGGTCTAGGTGCTCGAATTGGCATAGTTGACCACGAATTGAATGGGTTACGCGTCAAAGAGTAAAATTGGTAAGAATTAAAGGTTAATTGATCGTGTGCTGACTCAGTGTAGGCCGGTAATCGCGTTGTGATGTCAATTCCAGATCAATTACGAGTCAATGGCATGATTATGGTAAGTCATTGATCTCAGTTGACTTTCCAAGTCAACTGAGATGATTTTGAGCTCATGATATATTTAATTCGCGCTGGGTTTAAAACCAAGAATAAGTGTAGAGCAGCTGGTTGTGTTGATGTGTGTATATGAGACGGCTTGGGGCGCGGGTTCGAGTCCCGGCCCAAGCTTTTATTATTTTGACATTTTTTAACATATAATTAATAATTATCATAGTATTAGGGTTCAAAATGCCACAAAAATAATTAAATGCAAACAATAATACTGGAACTTGACGTTTTTATTAATAATGATGTGTAACGTACAAGTATAAATGCGTAATGTTACAGTCTCCCCTACTTTTAGGAACTTCGTCCCGAAGTTGGAGTTGGAGAGTCTGGGGGAAAAAGATGTGGGTACTTAGACTTCATCTGGTCTTTACGTTCCCAAGTGAATTCTGGACCTCGTTTAGATTCCCAACGAACCTTAACGATCGGAATGCGACTGCGCTTGAGTTTCTTGACTCCAGTATCAACAATCTCGACGGGTTTCTCGATAATGTGCATAGTTTCGTCAATCTGCACATCTTCAAGAGGAACATGGAGGTTCTCATCTGCTAAGCATTTCTTGAGATTCGAAACATGAAAGGTCGGGTGAACATTGCTTAGCTCAGGTGGAAGATCAAGTTTGTAAGCCACTTTTCCAACCCTGTCAAGAATTTTGAATGGGCCTACGTATCGAGGAGCTAGTTTTCCCTTTCTACCGAAACGAATTACTCCTTTCCAAGGGGATACCTTAAGAAGTACAAGGTCCCCAAGTTGAAATTCCAAGGGTTTACGACGTTTATCAGCATAACTCTTCTGACAACTTCTAGCCTTAAGAAGATTATCCTGAATGAGTTGGATTTTGTCTGTGGTTTCCTGGATTAGTTCGGGTCCAGTGATACGGGCTTCACCAACCTTAGTCCAACAGACAGGTGAACGACATTTACGACCATAGAGTGCTTCGAAAGGAGCCATGTCGATGTTGGCATGATAACTGTTGTTGTATGAAAACTCAACCAAAGGGAGATGAGAATCCCATGCGCTACCAAAATCGATGACACATGCCCTGAGCATATCCTCAAGTGTTTGGATGGTTCGTTCAGTCTGACCATCTGTTTGAGGGTGATAAGCAGTACTCAGGTTCAACTTGGTA
Organism: Ambrosia trifida; assembly: GCA_028751855.1. Classification (NCBI taxonomy): domain Eukaryota; kingdom Viridiplantae; phylum Streptophyta; class Magnoliopsida; order Asterales; family Asteraceae; genus Ambrosia; species Ambrosia trifida. The sequence continues at coordinate 103,718,788 of CM054123.1, read as the reverse complement.
CCCAAAGCATCTTGCAAAGAATCCCAAAAGTGAGAGGTGAAACGACCATCACGATCAGAGATAATGTCCAAAGGTATACCATGACGACATACGATTTCACTTACATACATCTTTGCCAACCTTTCCACAGAATACTTCTCACGAATAGGTAAGAAGTGGGCTGACTTGGTCAAACGATCGACGATTACCCAAATACTGTCAAAACCTTTGGGTGTACGAGGAAGTTTGGTGATGAAGTCCATAGCTATGCTCTCCCATTTCCATACATGAATTTCTGGTTGTTCGAGCATACCAGATTGTCGTTGGTGTTCAGCCTTGACCTTTGAACAAGTGAGGCATTTTGCAACGAAAAGAGCAATATCTTTCTTCATACCGGGCCACCAATATGAATAACGGAGATCTTGGTACATCTTGTCAGCTCCAGGATGAATGGAATAACGAGACTTATGAGCCTCGTTCATGAGAAAGGTACGAAGATCATCACGGTCGGGAATCCAAAGTCGATTAAGAAAATAGAGTAGCCCATCAGGTTTGGTTTCAGGTTGAGTCTCAGCACCACAAGACATTTCGTCGTACATGTTACCTTGGGTGACTGATGTATGTTGAGCCTGGAGAATGCGATCCTGAAGATCAGTACGAACTCTCGCACATTGAAGTTTGATACGCTCTTTACGACTAAGTGCGTCAGCCACACAACATTCGCCTTGCCAGGATGGTAGCGAATTTCGCAATCATAGTCATTAAGTAACTCAACCCAACGGTGTTGTCTCATGTTAAGATTTTTCTGGTCGAAGACATGTTGGAGACTTTTGTGGTCTGTGAACACCACACATTTGGTCCCATAAAGATAGTGTCTCCAAATCTTAAGAGCAAAGACGACAACGCTTAATTCAAGATCATGGGTGGTATAATTCTTTTCGTGAGTCTTGAGTTGTCTAGACGCATAAGCAATAACCTTTCCTCGTTGCATGAGAACACAACCAAGTCCTTGGTTCGATGCATCACAATAGACCACGAAATCATCATTACCATCAGGTAGAGACAGGATAGGAGCTTCACAGAGTTTCAGCTTAAGAGTTTCATCCTCTTGCTTTGGTCCCCACTCATAGGGCTTACCCTTGTGAGTTAAGGCAGTGAGAGGAACAGCAATCTTAGAGAAGTTGGCGATGAATCGACGATAATAACCAGCCAAACCAAGGAAAGAACGGACTTCAGTTGGAGTTTTAGGAACACTCCAATTCTTCACAGCTTCGATCTTTGCAGGATCAACATGAATCCCGTTCATATCATTGACATGTCCCAAAAATTGAACTTCCTTAAGCCAAAATTCACATTTCGAGAACTTAGCATACAATTGTTCTTTCTTTAGGAGACCCAAGATGGAGTGAAGATGTTGTTCGTGATCGGATTTCGATTTAGAGTAAATCAAAATATCATCGATGAAGACGATCACGAATTTGTCGAGGTAGGGTCTACAAACTCGATTCATTAAATCCATAAACACTGCGGGAGCGTTGGTCAATCCAAAAGGCATGACCATGAATTCATAGTGACCATAACGTGTGCGAAAGGCTGTCTTGGGAATATCTTCATCGTGGACTCTAAGCTGATGATAACCAGAACGAAGATCAATCTTCGAGAAGTGGGTTGCTCCTTGAAGTTGATAGAAAAGATCGTCAATCCTAGGCAATGGATGACGATTCTTGATGGTGAGTTTGTTGAGTTCACGATAGTCGATACATATTCTAAGAGATCCATCTTTCTTCTTAACGAACAAGACAGGGGCTCCCCATGGAGAAGAACTGGGGCGAATGAAACCTTTATCAGAAAGTTCCTGTAGTTGACTGGCAAGTTCTTGCATCTCAGAGGGTGTAAGACGATAAGGAGCTTTAGCGACAGGATTAGCACCAGGAACAAGATCAATTCTAAATTCCACTTGTCGAGCAGGAGGCAAACCGGGTAAATCCTCTGGAAAGACTTCAGGTTAGTCCCGAATGATTGGAATGTCTTGGATACTTTTGCCTTTTTCCTTCTTTTCTATCACGTTAACTAAGAAGGCTGTATACCCCTTTCGTAAGTATTTTTGGGCAGTAGTACAAGACATGAGCTTAAGCTCGCCACAAGGCTTCTCACCGTAGATCTTCAAAATCTCACCAGATTCGAGAGGAATGCGTATGACTTTCTCAAAACACAGAATTTCAGCACGATGGGTTGACAACCAGTCCATGCCTACTATGACATCAAAACTTCCAAGATGCATAGGGATGAGATCGATAGAGAAAGTATGATCGTCGAGGTCAACACACAGTTACGAATAATAGAGTCGATCGAGATAGACTTCCCATTAGCTACCTCTACCACTAAAGGTTCCTCTAGGTTAGTTTGGGGTAAGTTAAGTAAAGGTTCAAACTTCAGTGATACAAATGACTTATCAGCTCCCGAATCAAATAATATGGATGCATAGTGGTTATTAATGAGAAACGTACCATTCACCACTTCGTTGTTGTCACGGGCCTGGTTAGCATTGAGATTGTAGGCGCGACCTCGAGCACATTGGTTCTGGTTGCGGTTCTGGTTTTGGTTGCGGTTTTGGTTCTGGTTTTGGTTTTGGTTACGATTGGGGCAATTGTTAATATAGTGATCAGGGCTGCCACACTCGTAGCACTGACCACGAGCAGGCCGGTTGTTTTGTTGGTTAGGAGCTGGGGCATTGTTGTTTTGGGCAGCAGGAGGGGTTCGGCAGATGTTCACAAGGTGACCATACCTTTGACACTTAGTACAAAAGCGACATGGCACCTGTGCTGGATGATGGTACTTGCAAGTATTGCACAAGGGGTGAGGTCCGGTGTATGGCTTCTTGGCTGGGTTTTGTGCTGTAGGTGGGGTGGTAGCAACCATGTAGTTCCTAGCCTTACGCTTCTTGTTGCTTGAGGTCTCAGGCTTGACCTCAATAGCGGGCTGAGGAGTGTCTTTGGCAACAGTCTTCTTATTGCCCTTGCGGAAGAGAGTACCGTTCTTCACATGATTATCAGTAAGAGTAGCCGCCAGACGTTTGGCTTCTTCCAAGGTGGCAGGATTTCTTCCCCAAACGGTGTCCTGAATTTGCATGGGCAGACCACCGATATACTTCTCGATGGCTACCGGCAGGGGAGTGACTTTGTGAGGTAACAATAAGCTAAGCTCGTGAAAGCGGGTATTGTAACACCCCAACAGATGGCGGAAACATCGGGATGTCACGTATTGATGATTGTTCGGTAGCTCATGGTAAATAATAAATTTCATTATATGATTTAAATAAGTTACATACAATATTTCTAAGAATCTGTACATCAAATTGAATAAAACTATGCAAACATCTTCAAGCATCAATTCAAACCTTCAAGCAAGTAGAACCTGAAACATGTTAAGTTGAAAATAATTTGGGTCAACAAAAGTTGGTGAGAATTACATAGGTTTTGATAATAGAATAAAATTGTTGTGCAATTCATGTGTCATGGCAATCTAGTCCATATGCGAAAACATACTAGAAGTAAATCGTGTGCATAATCAACCATTGTGACTGTTGTATTGTGGTACATCCCATACGCTCATGGTTCACTCGTTTAAATTGCAGTAACAAACACCCACACAACCTTTGTAGGAGGCACGTATCCGGGTGGGATTGTCAGTCCAATAGATCTATCAATGTATACCGTTTGGCTGATGAATGTTTATGCTAGAATTGTGCTTACCCTAGTCATGTTCAAGACATAATGCAACATAGAAATACACATAGACACATTGATGATTGAATTGCATAAATATTATTGTAACATGTTTCACCCCAAAAATGGTGATAAATAGAAAAGGGGCTATGTAAAACTCAACTTAGCAAAATGTTATCTCTTGAAAAATAGTGTGTTGCCCTAATGTGTCAAGTATCACCCTATAATAAGGTAATAAATATGTCTAAGTCTATCTAGTCTACCAATGTATATGTTCTAGGGCTTCGAAATTAGGGATAAATGCTCGTTTGTTTAATATTAAAAATGTTTGATAATTGAGAGAATTTTTGTAGATAAATAAACAAAAATGTTTTTTATGAAATTTAAATTTAAGATGGTCACAACAATGTATTTAAAGTATAAAAATAATTTTTATAAAATTATTTTCTTTAAAATAAAAATATTAATTCTATTTATTACAAATTGTCAAAATTTAACTTTAATATTTAAAAATATTAAAATTAAAGAATTATTAGTTTAAAAAAATTATATTTCTGTTCTAAACATTCAGAAATAATTTGTATAAAATTTTGGTGCAAAAATATTAAAAATTGGATTTATTATGATTTAAATATGATTAAAAATGACAAAAAATGATTAAAAATAATAAATAAATGATTTTCCTGAAATAAAAATCATTTCAGAAAAGTTTATTATTATAAAAACTTAGAATAATTTTTGTGGGATTTTATAAAGTCATTTTGATATTTTTATAGAATTTTATAATTATAATTGAATAAACTTGTAATATTTATTATATATAATAAATAAAAGATTTTTGAAAAACTAAAAGTTGGGTATCAAACTTTATCATAAGATTGACTTAAAATAAATTTTGTAGGATTTACAAACCATGTTTAGTATTTACAATCGATTTTTAAAGTTTAATGGGTAAGATTATAAATAACAAGGCTTAAAAAAATTGGTTGCTGTGGCTAGGATTCGAACTCCTGCCAGCAACCGGTTCTCTTGTTTAACCACAAGATGTATCACCAGCTGATCTATAGATCAGTTGGTGATTATTATCCATTTGTTTAAAATAAATATGGTAACTGCGACATGTCTTCTTCCCCAATGAAACCCTAGTTTATAATCCTATACAATCAAACATTAAAACAATACAGATAACGAATCAAACCTTAGGGTTTTTAAAGATTACAGAAAAATGAGTAGATAGCCTTATTCGGTTGCATCTAACAAGTATCGGAGACATGGGGTTGGTCTGCGATTGCTTGATTGGGTCGAAAACGATTTTTGACGCTTGTTTAGACGGGATTCGTGTGTGTAAACGGGCTCACAGGAGGTCAAGGTGAGTTCCGAGTGAAGATAAAGGCTTGCTTTATACTAGTTCGTCAGAATGGAAGGTTTTAAATTTTTGACTTATTTAGTCAAAATCGCCACAATTGAGCTCATTACAGAGCTGTTCACGCGTTAATCAAGGGCTGGATTGAGCGAGATTGGGTCTTGATTCTGTCTACCATAAAAGGGTAATTTGTTTCCAAGATTTGAGGTTCCCTTCTCTTGTTCATAACATGCGAAAAAAAGAAAAAAAAAATATAAAGGGGGCGGCAACAGCAGGTACACAGCACAGCCAAAAAAAAAAGAAAAGAAGAGGAGAATTGGGCCAGATTGTGTAGCAGTGAGATGGGCTGGGCCGGTTTCTGTGGGCCTACAGCTGACTTCCGTGGGATCCTGGGCTCCGAAATGGAATGGAGGAACAAGTCTAGGCTTGTTTTGTTTATCATTAAATTAATTTTTTTTAAAGTTTGTATAAAAAAATATCTATTTAATTATTGTTATTATTATTTTTATCATTGTACAAATGTTTTGAAATACAAAAGATTTAGAGATGGTCGTTTTCGTATAAAAGAAGTTTAATATGAGTAAAATGGGGATTTTGCTAAAATATACGCGATGTTACAGTCTCCCCTACTTTTAGGAACTTCGTCCCGAAGTTAAAAGAAAAACACAAGGTTGAGGGTGATTGGGTAAAATTTTAGGACAACTGTGGTTTGGAAGTTCTTTTATTGGTAATAGGATAGTGGTTTCGAATAGTTTGGATAAGAGGTCGTGTATGTGTGAGCTTTAAGGGTTGAATTAGGTTCGTCTGAAATTGCAAGGAGAGTGAGAATTTAGCAAAGCATTAAGTTTTAGGAGTCCTAAAAGAAATGAGTTGATGGACTATAGAAAGACTAAACGAACCACCAGGTGACTAGAGTTTATAATTGGTTATATACCAAAAACCTTGATAGAATTTCCCACTACCTTAACGTACCTGTAAATTCATGATTACGTTCCGGACCGCAATCGCCAATTTACCTTACATTAAAGTTTTGCGTCCTTCTATGACTCCACCGATTGTTGAGCAGGTCCGATAGTCTCCACCAGTCGTGGAGTAGGTTGTAGGGCCTCTCCCGACTGTTGAAAAGGCATAATGACCTCTACCAATCGTTGAGTAGGTTCGATAGCCTCCACCAGTCGTGGAGCAGGTTGTAGGGCCTCTCCCGACTGTTGAAAAGGCATGATGACCTCTATTAAGTGCAGCATTTATTATACACATAGATTGCAAATTGATAACATGTTTATACAAGCAAGTATAACAAGCACAGTATATGAGTTGTAGTTGTGTAGATTTATATAATTAGTTCACATTCAAACAATCATGCACCATGTAACAACTCTCAGACAAATATTTTATTACTTGAATCGAATAGCGTCAATACATAGAATAAAAGCAACCAATAGTTAAATGGTGAGGCTTGCGGTTAGGTAGCTGGAGGGTCTTGATCTCTGTTTAGTTTAGGGCATCGGTTACGGAAGTGTTTTGAGTAATGAATGTTCAATAAGATATGGGTTGAATGAAGGACAATGAGGTAATATAAGGAATGAAATCATTTATCCATTAATTAAAATGAATAAACGAAAACGTTGACTTATCAAAGATTCTAGATTCTAATAACATATGAAGACATGCTTTAGCCTATAATTGAACACTCATCCCGAGAATTCCCAGGTAGGCATCCGGGTCCCTCGTCTGATTGGGATATATGCGCAATGCCAGCCTAGACAGAAGACTCAGAATACAGGCGTTCACCCTTCCAGATTGCACGTGTTCGTTATTAAAATGTAGAACTTCGACGAGATCTCAAGGTGGTTCAGGTTAAACCTGAGGATTTTGCCTTATTAGTCTAAGAGTAGATCCAGTGATGGAGAGCAACCTTCTTGTAAGGATGAAAATGGGGATAAGAAGTAGGAGGGAGATAGAGAATAGCAAGTAAAAGAAGCAAGTACTGGTTAAATCCTATGGTTATAGACTAGATTATTTTTCTAATAACCTAATTCCCTATAACCATGGCTCTGATACCAATATGTAACACCCCAACCGATGGCGGAAACATCGGGATGTCACGTATTGATGATTGTTCGGTAGCTCATGGTAAATAATAAATTTCATTATATGATTTAAATAAGTTACATACAATATTTCTAAGAATCTGTACATCAAATTGAATAAAACTATGCAAACATCTTCAAGCATCAATTCAAACCTACAAGCAAGTAGAACCTGAAACATGTTAAGTTGAAAATATTATGGGTCAACAAAAGTTGGTAAGAATTACATAGGTTTTGATAATAGAATAAAATTGTTGTGCAATTCATGTGTCATGGCAATCTAGTCCATATGCGAAAACATACTAGAAGTAAATCGTGTGCATAATCAACCATTGTGACTGTTGTATTGTGGTACATCCCATACGCTCATGGTTCACTCGTTTAAATTGCAGTAACAAACACCCACGCAACCTTTGTAGGAGGCACGTATCCGGGTGGGATTGTCAGTCCAATAGATCTATCAATGTATACCGTTTGGCTGATGAATGTTTATGCTAGAATTGTGCTTACCCTAGTCATGTTCAAGACATAATGCAACATAGAAATACACATAGACACATTGATGATTGAATTACATAAATATTGTTGTAACATGTTTCACCCCAAAAATGGTGATAAATAGAAAAGGGGCTATGTAAAACTCACCTTAGCAAAATGTTATCTCTTGAAAAATAGTGTGTTGCCTAAATGTGTCAAGTATCACCCTATAATAAGGTAATAAATATGTCTAAGTCTATCTAGTCTACCAATGTATATGTTCTAGGGCTTCGAAATTAGGGGTAAATGCTCGTTTGTTTAATATTAAAAATGTTTGATAATTGAGAGAATTTTTGTAGATAAATAAACAAAAATGTTTTTTATGAAATTTAAATTTAAGATGGTCACAATAATGTATTTAAAGTATAAAAATAATTTTTATAAAATTATTTTCTTTAAAATAAAAATATTAATTCTATTTATTACAAATTGTCAATTTAACTTTAATATTTAAAAATATTAAAATTAAAGAATTATTAGTTTAAAAAAATTATATTTCTGTTCTAAACATTCAGAAATAATTTGTATAAAATTTTGGTGCAAAAATATTAAAAATTGGATTTATTATGATTTAAATATGATTAAAAATGACAAAAATTGATTAAAAATATTAAATAAATGATTTTCCTGAAATAAAAATCATTTCAGAAAAGTTTATTGTTATAAAAACTTAGAATAACTTTTGTGGGATTTTATAAAGTCATTTTGATATTTTTATAGAATTTTATAATTATAATTGAATAAACTTGTAATATTTATTATATATAATAAATAAAAGATTTTTGAAAAACTAAAAGTTGGGTATCAAACTTTATCATAAGATTGACTTAAAATAAATTTTGTAGGATTTACAAACCATGTTTAGTATTTACAATCGATTTTTAAAGTTTAATGGGTAAGATTATAAATAACAAGGCTTAAAAAAAATTGGTTGTTGTGGCTAGGATTCGAACTCCTGCCAGCAACCGGTTCTCTTGTTTAACCACAAGGTGTATCACCAGCTGATCTATAGATCAGTTGGTGATTATTATCCGTTTGTTTAAAATAAATATGGTAACTGCGACATGTCTTCTTCCCCAATGAAACCCTAGTTTATAATCCTATACAATCAAACATTAAAACAATACAGATAACGAATCAAACCTTAGGGTTTTTAAAGATTACAGAAAAACGAGTAGATAGCCTTATTCGGTTGCATCTAACAAGTATCGGAGACATGGGGTTGGTCTGCGATTGCTTGATTGGCTCGAAAACGATTTTTGACGCTTGTTTAGACGGGATTCGTGTGTGTAAACGGGCTCACAGGAGGTCAAGGTGAGTTCCGAGTGAAGATAAAGGCTTGCTTTATACTAGTTCGTCAGAATGGAAGGTTTTAAATCTTTGACTTATTTAGTCAAAATCGCCACAATTGAGCTCATTACAGAGCTGTTCACGCGTTAATCAAGGGCCGGATTAAGCGAGATTGGGTCTTGATTCTGTCTACCATAAAAGGGTAATTTGTTTCCAAGATTTGAGGTTCCCTTCTCTTGTTCATAACAAGCGAAAAAAAGAAAAAAAATATAAAGGGGGCGGCAACAGCAGGTACACAGCACAGCCAAAAAAAAGAAAAGAAGAGGAGAATTGGGCCAGATTGTGTAGCAATGAGATGGGCTGGGCCGGTTTCTGTGGGCCTACAGCTGACTTCCGTGGGATCCTGGGCTCCGAAATGGAATGGAGGAACAAGTCTAGGCTTGTTTTGTTTATCATTAAATTAATTTTTTTTTTTAAAGTTTGTATAAAAAAATATCTATTTAATTATTGTTATTATTATTTTTATCATTGTACAAATGTTTTGAAATACAAAAGATTTAGAGATGGTTGTTTTCGTATAAAAGAAGTTTAATATGAGTAAAATGGGGATTTTGCTAAAATATACGCGATGTTACAGGTATTGTAGGCAAGGTTTTCTCCATTATCTTGAGCAAGGGTGTGGAACTCATCTTCTAGCTTCTTAACCCCGCTGCGAGGACAAAACTCTTTCTTCATAACCTCCTTGACTTGGTCCCATGTCATAGCAAGAGCAACTTCGGCCCCATGGGTGCGCTTTTCCTCATTCCACCAAGTGAGTGCTCGTTTGTGGAGAACACTCATGTCGTAACGGACCTTGAAGTTGTCGGGGCATTCACTGTTGATGAAGGTATTCTCAATACCCTCAAACCATTGTAGGAGTCCTGTAGCTCCTTCTTCTCCACTAAACTTTGGGGGATTACAAGAATTAAAGTGCTTAAGGGTACAGGCTGGGAGACCATTCCCGTTTCCGTTGTGGTTTCCATTTCTATTACCATTGCCGTTACCGTTCCCGTTGCCGTTACCGTTCCCGTTGCCATTCATCTGGATGACTTGAGCTAGTAGATTACGAACCAGAGTCGCGATTTGCTGCGCCATTTGTTGAGAAATGATCGCAGCCAGTTGGGTATCGACACCATTGTTGTTGTGGTTAGCACCGTGGTTATGGTCATGGTTATGGTTGTCTCCACCTTCCTCGTGGTTCTCACCATTGCTATTGCGAGTGCTGCGACGTGGAGGCATGATCTGTAAGAGACACAATGAAATGAATGAGGTTATATAAGGAATGTAATCATTTATTCATTAATTAAAACGAATAAACGAAAACGTTGACTTATCAAAGATTCTAAATTCTAATAACATATGAAGACATGCTTTAGCCAATAAGTGAACACTCATCCCGAGAATTCCCAGGTAGGCATCCGGGTCCCTCGTCTGATTGGGATATATGCGCAATGCCAGCCTAGACAGAAGACTCAGAATACAGGCGTTCACCCTTCCAGATTGCACGTGTTCGTTATTAAAATCTAGAACTTCGACGAGATCTCAAGGGGGTTCAGGTTAATCCTGAGGATTTTGTCCTATTAATCTAATGGTGGATCAGGATTGCAGCAGACGAATAAGAGTAGGTCACATGTAGGCTTAGGGTTACATAGGATAGGGATAAGATTAAGGAAGCAATTAGGGTTACAAGTAAGAGAAGCAAGTACTGTTTAAGTCCCTAAGGTTATAGTCTAGATTATTTTCTAATAACCTAATTCCCTATAACCAAGGCTCTGATACCAATCTGTAACACCCCAACCGATGGCGGAAACACCGGGATGTCACGTATTGATGATTGTTTCAGTAGCACATGGTATAAATTGAATTTTAAATAATTTATTCAAAACATAATATCCAATATAAAATGATGTCTAGGAATTCAATACATAATATCAAATAACAAAACTTCAAATAGCTCCAAATAATAACTTCATGTAAAATCCTTATGCAAACTCAAGCCTCAGCTTCATTGTTACCTAAAACATGTTAATTTTGAAAATATTTTTGGGTCAACAAAAGTTGGTGAGAATTACATAGGTTTTGATAATCGAATAAAAATGTTGTGCAATTCATGTGTCATGGCAAGTCTAGTCCATATGTGAAAACATACTAGAAGTAAATCGAGTGCATAATCAACCCTTGTGACTGTTATAATGTGGTACATCCCATACGCTCATGGTTCACTCGAATATGTTATGCGATAACAAACACCCACGCTACCTTTGTAGGAGGCACGTATCCGGGTGGGATTGTCAGTCCAATAGATCTATCAATGTATACCGTCGGCTGATCAATGTTAATGATTATGCTAGAATTGTGCTTACCCTAGTCATGTTCAAGACATAATGCAACATAGAAAAACACATAGACACATTGATGATTGAATTGCATATATGATGTAGTAACATGTTTCACCCCAAAAACGGTGATAAATAGAAAAGGGACTATGTAAAACTCACCTTAGCAAAATGTTATACTTCTTGAAAAATTGAATAGTGGTGTTGCCCAAATGTGTCAAGTATCACCCTATAATAAGGTAATAAATATGACTAAGTCTATCTAGTCTACAAATGTATATGTTCTAGGGCTTTGAATTGGGGATAAATGCTCGTTTGATTAATAATAAAAATGTTTGATAATTGAGAGAAATTTAATAAATAAATAAACAAAAATCTTTTTATAAAATTTGAATTTAAGATGGTCACAATAATGAGTTTAAAGTATAAAAATAATTTTTATAAAATTATTTTCTTTAAAATAGAATATTAATTCTATTTATAACAAATTATCAAAATTTAACTTTAATATTTAAAAATACTAAAATTAAAAAATTATTAGTTTAAAAATTATATTTCTGTTCTAAATAATCAGAAATAATTTATATAAAATTTTGGTGCAAAAATATTAAAAATTGAATTTATTATGATTTAATTATGATTAATACTAACAAAGTTTGATTAAAAATATTAAATAAATGATTTTTCAGAAATAAAAATCACTTCAGAAAATTTTATTGTTATAAAAACTTAGAATAATTTTTGTGGAAATTTAAAAAATTGTTTTGATATTTTAATAGAATTTTATAAATATAATAGAATAAACTTGATTTATTTATTAAATATATTAAATAAATAAATTGTTGAAAACTAAAAATTGTAAGTTAAACTTTTCATTAGATTAACTTAAAATAATTTTTGTAGAATTATTAAAAGAGTTTTAATATTTTAAAACGAATTTATAATATATAAGTAATATATATAATTAATCTTGATTGTTTTGATTAAAAACAAAATAAAGAAAAAGGGTTTGCCACAGCCGGGGATCGAACCCGCGTGGCTTAGTTAGTGGGCACCAGACACAACCACTTGGTCCAGACCAGTGGTTGTGTTGGTTTCTGTTTATTTAAAATAAATAACATATTAGAAATCGTGTTTATCCCCAAAATATGCAACGAGCCCTAGATTCTGCAATCGGGCAATTCACACAACATCAACCCAATTAACCTTAGGGTTTATGTTGTGTGGGTGCCGATCAATAAAACCCACAATAAAAATTTGACTTACAAAGCTTAATCGAATACGAATGAATGGTCAAACTTCGAAGTCAAACTCGAACAGAAAACCCAAGAACAGAGAATTTTAAAGAGAAATTTGGGATTGAGAAAAGAAGATTGGCGAGTTGTGAAGGTCCAGAGGGATTCAATTTATAGTGAGGTGGTCTAGGTGCTCGAATTGGCATAGTTGACCACGAATTGAATGGGTTACGCGTCAAAGAGTAAAACTGGTAAGAATTAAAGGTTAATTGATCGTGTGCTGACTCAGTATAGGCCGGTAATCGCGTTGTGATGTCAATTCCAGATCGATTACGAGTCAATGGCATGATTATGGTAAGTCATTGATCTCAGTTGACTTTCCAAGTCAACTGAGATGATTTTGAGCTCATGATATATTTAATTCGCGCTGGGTTTAAAACCAAGAATAAGTGTAGAGCAGCTGGTTGTGTTGATGTGTGTATATGAGACGGCTTGGGGCGCGGGTTCGAGTCCCGGCCCAAGCTTTTATTATTTTGACATTTTTTAACATATAATTAATATATATATATATATATATATATATATATATATATAATGAATAATTATCATAGTATTAGGGTTCAAAATGCCACAAAAATAATTAAATGCAAACAATAATACTGGAACTTGACGTTTTTATTAATAATGATGTGTAACGTACAAGTATAAATGCGTAATGTTACACCCACCACCACGGTCCACCACCACCGCCACCCACCATCACGGTCCATCACCACCCACCACCACCACTGTCCACCACCACCACCCACCATCGCCACCCACCACCACGGTCCACCACCACCACCACCCACCATCGCCACCCACCACCACCCACCACCGCCACCCACCACGACGGTCCACCACCACCACCACCCACCACTACTACCACCACCCACCACCACCACCCCGGTCCACCATCACCACCACCGTCTACCACCAGACTGCTGTAAAAAAACAGTTTATTTAAATTTCAGTTTATTTCAGCAGTCTGCAGACATTAACAAACAAACAGTCTTCTTCTTGCAGACTGCAGACCTTTGGTCCACCTCTTCTCCTGCAGATGTCTGCAGATGTGGTCCGCAGACTGCAGACCTTTTCCTGCAGAAAAAACAAACAGCACCTTACTATCGATATTCTAAATATGACTAATACATAGATAATATGCAAAAACACTAAAAATGACTAATACATAGATAATATGTGTGTAGCAACCCGCAATTTTTTCTTTCCTAGCAATTTTGAGCAATTTTCAGGACAAAAATTCTGCTTTAAACAGGGGACGATGTAACACCCGGCAAACTCAGGTTAACTTTCCTAACAACACTTAAGTCTACCTTAGCAAAATAATTGTAAAACAAACTTAACTGGGTTAGTTAAGTAGGTCTACAGACACTATGGTCTTGGTGATTCGGGGAATCATTGAGAAGCACACATGAGTTCCGTAGTCCGTACGTTGGTGAAAACAATATAATAAAACTAACTTGTATGATTTATATGCTTTATGATTATTTAATAACTTGAAAATACGTGTTTACATGAATTGACATGTTAATAAGTGTTGTGTATAATAATACGTGTTATCGGGTTCGTAACTGACACTAGATAAACTAGGTTAAAAAGTTAAACATGAAAAACTGGAAAAATAAACCATGTTGGGTTGGTTCTAGAGAATGACTCACCTAGACCTCTCACTCATTTTTTTTTTTGATAAAATAGTACCACAATGCATATTTTTTGTGCAAGTAGTGTGTGTCAGGGATGAATTTAAACTTTTGGTGAATCCGCAAGTTGAACTTGCGGATTATGCTTATGTGGATTTAAACTTTTGGAGATTGAGGGGATTTGCGTGCTGACTGGGAGGGAGATTGAGGGAATCGTTGAGGTGGCATATAAACCGCAAGTTCAACTTGCGGTTTTAACTTCACTTTCCGACACTAGGTACATGCCAGATTCATAACCCCATATGTTTTCTACATCTTGATCAAGATCAGTAATAGCAGTATCTTCATCTTGATATACATTACCATTATTATAAGTGTGCTCAAGATCAAGATCAACTGGTTCAGGGTTTACCATGATGTTGTCATGGATAAGATCATGATTAAGAGATTGATGTTGATGTTGTTCCTCCATGGAAGGTGTTGACGTATGAATATGTGTTTGAGTGTGGTGGTGGAAGACTAGAGAGAGAATGATAATATTTATATGAATAATTTAATATAGGTGGGAGGATATCTAGGAAGTTTGTACAGTCAAGTTATATGACTTTAAACCATGGATTAAAGGACAATCAACTTAAATGTGGGTTAGTGTGTCACCTCGTACCTAGTGCCATAATGTTAGCAAAGAGAAAGAGAAATCGTAAGTTCGACTTGCGGTTACTGTGCCACCTCAACAACACCATTCCTTTCCCTCCTAGTCATCAACCGGTTGTGCAATCTCCTTCCTAGTCAGTGTCCAGCTATGTATAACCCGCATGTTCAACATGCGGGTTCACCAAAATCACAATTCTCCACCTGACACACACTACTTGCACAAATTTTATTTACTGTAGCACTAATTTGTGAAAAAAAATCACATCTCACTAGCTATAAAGTTCTAAAGAATGAATCTTAGAAAAAAGTGTATGTAGATAGAATCAAAATAAAACAAAATGATTAAATCAAAACATTAATTAGGGCTGAGCACTTCACGGTTCAGAATCGCCAGAACCGGGGAACCGAAACTGAACGACTAGATCCGAACCATATTTTTGTATTTAGGGTATGGTTCCGGTTGTCACACCCCAACCGATGGCGGAATCATCGAGGTAAGACTTAGTGGTAGATTGTTCAAAGACTTCATGACACTAGATTTTGTGACAATATAGTTTAAAGATAGAATTTCATTTATTGTCTAAAAATAGAAATACAAGTAGTTCATATAACGAAAAATACAACAACAAGAATATGATAACTTGAACTAGAGTGAGTTTCTATGTCCAATCCTAAGTAGTTTTCTTGAATGTCCTGCAATAAATATTTCCTGCAACATGTATAAAATATCCGTCAACACATAAAGCATTGGTGAGCATACTAGTTTTGACATACATACATAGTATAATAAAGTTTTGCTTATAGGCATATGCAAGAGAACCATACAAATGGCGACTAGCCAAGAAGAATTTTGCTTAACATGACCCATGTAGGGGGCGGATAGCCAATCCTATAGCGCTATACATGCAAGGTGGGTTGTCAACTATATGAACATTTGTTTGTTAGAGTAAATAATTCTACATAGCATAGCGTACAAGCATATAATATAATAAACTTTAGATTGCGCATGATAGAATTTAGAATATGAGAGACTTTAGACTAAGCATAATAGATTGTAGAGTTTAAAATCGTTTGAGTTTTGATAGTGATACATGTTGAGCCCCAAAGAATAAAGGATAAAGGGGGGACAAGTATGAACTCACATTTGGGTGCGTTTGATAGAGTTCCAAAAAGGTAAGTCTTGGAAGGTTTAGCTTTAGTCTTGGTTATCTAGAATTAAAGAATAAAGGGTCTTAGGTTCGAGCTTAGGTTATAGATTCACGAGAGTCATGCAAGCCTTTTAGGCAAACCAAGCACAAATTGCTATTAGGGCAATCCGGATGGTCATGAGATTAAGTTAGACCAAGCACAAAATCATCCTAGATGATTCGGATGGTATAAAGTTAGGAATGTGAATCCATTTGATAGGTTCATGTCATAACCGCTTCGCTTATGAAGTAAGCGTGGGTTTTGGACACGGGATTTCCCCTTTCTAGTGTGGATAAATCCATAGCACAAGAAGGGTCAAGAGAGTTGGTAAGGTAGGGTGTAACCACAAACCTTCCAAAAGATTACTAATAGGACAATAAGATAGAAGATTGAAAGTAGTTTATAATAATACATAGTATAACTAAGAACATAGAAACGAATCAGAAAATAAACACCTTTGGACCTCTTTTAGGTGCTCTACCCTTATCACACTCATGTAGATAAATATGGGGAAGATCCTAGAGGTTTCTACAAGGAGTTTTGGATAGAAAAGAGAAGAAAAAAACAGAAAAGATATGGAAGTTTGAGCTTAGAAACTTACTGATATGTTTTCAGAAAGTTTGCTCAAGAAACTTGAAGATTAGAGAGAGCTTTAGGGAGAAATGAGATGAACAAGAGGTTAAGGTGTAGGGAGGTGGTGTATTTATAAGTGGGTTAAGGTGGTTAGGTATTAAATGGAGTTAATAGAGTGGTTAGAAAGAGATAGGTAGGGGTTAAGTTTAATTGCTAAGGGATGGTCATACTACATGCTGTTGTCTGTTGTCGTCACACTTGATTTTCAGCTCACGATTTGTTATCAGGACAAATAATGTTGTCAAAATTAGGCATTTAAAAAGTTACACATTATGAAAATAGGTAATAACTAAATGAAAATTAACAACATTTTGTATTAAGTTGTGGTTTAATTGTGACGTGAAAGTCAACTTTCACGTTTTGTTTTTATTTTATTATTTTTTTTGTTTTTTTTTTTTTTTTAAAAGTATTAATATAATAAGTATATATGTGTTTAAAAATAAATAAATAAATATATATTAAGATCTTAACTAAATGAGTTTCTTGTTATAATGCATAAATTGAATAGGGTAAATTATAATGACGACTCGTCATGGATTGGTAGGAGTAACCCAAAAGAAGCGAATAAAGGCGAACTTAGAATTTGTTAAATATAGTATTTAAAATACATGTAAAACTAAAAACTACGCGTTGTTACAGTCTCCCATACTTTAGGAAATTTCGTCTCGAAATTTAATTAAGAGTCAACCTTTTGAAAAATAGGTAAGTGGTTTGATATGGGTTTAATAGGAACAAAAACTTGTTAGTTTATTATGTTTAAATCGAATACGGTATCTAGTCACTTGTGTGATAATTATGCTCGTACGAAAAGTACTTTTAAAATTTTAACCAAGGTTGTATGTAGAAATTCAAAAGTTTAACCGACTATAGCATTTTTGTAGGGTTGTGGATGGTAGATAAAATTCTCAAGTTTAACCAACTAAAACATTTTTGGTGATTAGTAAAAGAAAATGGTACGTATAGGTAGGTTTGAGTATGGGGTTAATGTAACAAATTTCGGGTAGATAAGTAAATATACGGTATAACCTATATGAAGTAGCAAAATTTGGGAAGATAAGTAAATACGCTATATAAGAATTAGTAGAAATTTTGGCTTGTAAAAAAATGTCCTTGGGTGATTGGGTGGAATAGTAAGTATGTGAGCATAATGAGTGAATAGTTGTGGAGATGAGTAGTTTTTAGTAAAATATTTTTGTTTTGCACAAGGTCGAAAATTTTATTAAATTTTTTTTAGGCGACTAAAATAAACAAGAAATTGGACTAGTTGTAACAATTTTTTGGCAAAATAAATAATAGTTATTTAGTTTTGAAATCTAGTATATAATTAGTCTAGGAAATATATAAAAGTGAGAGACGAATCTTGTTTTACATGTTTAAATGCTTTTAGAGATTAAGGCCAGAGCTTACGGGATTTGGAAATAGATTCTTGATAATGGAAGGATTGTTGATTAAGTAAGGAAAGCACGAGGAATGAACGAAGTTCGATGGAGATTGCAAGTATAGATTATTCATAGCAAGGATGATGTTGCATAGTGGAAAGTGTGGTTCAAAACAAGGTTATGATATGCATAAAAGACGAATGATGCAAGCGTAATTAGACTAGTAAACTATAACATAAATGGTATCGCAAAAGATAAATAACGTAAGTGTTGGTCAAAATTTTAACTCGACACCCAAAACTTCTCATGGCATGAATAACTCTACTTTTCGTAGTATGACAGGACATTTATGTATAGGATGTACCGGCGGCGTATCCACCATGTCGTTATCATACCTCATCCGTGTTGTTATTCAAGTCATGATAGGTTACACACACTGGGACTTGTTATGTTTTCCATGCGCCCAATTTTTGTAATTACGTGTGCACCCGTAATTAGTCCAATTGTCGTATGGTCCACATAAGTTGTCTTAGTTATGTGTGGGTCGCTAGTGGACACAAAATACTTATACACAAAGGAAAAGACATTAAAGTAAGACTAAACAGTTTTGATGTTGTAAACATAGCAAGCAACGTGACATGCAAACACATAATGTGAAAAGACATGCCCGCCACCGGTATTTTAAATGATCAAACAAAAGCATACCCGCCACCGGTCATCACCTGGTGTTGTAAGTTAGATAGGACAAAAATGCACCCGTCTGACCTCCAGTCGACCTGAGTGGAGCTTGTCGGGCCTAATAGATCTATTCACACTTTCCCCGCTGAGTATCCACAGATTCATGGTTCACAAGTTAGAAAAGACTTAATGATGTAATGTCTCTTAGTACCCATGTGATATAATGTAATACTATGGTCTGAAAAGGTTGTGTTTGTACCACATGTTTCTCCCCTAGTAATGAAAACTGTAAAACAGTGGGGCTGTGAAACTTACCTTAGGGTGCATCTTCACGTAAATAATAGTAGGTCCTCCACGTCTTCCTCCACAGGCTTCCGACATCTTCTGACATCACACAAAAAAGGAATGAGAACCATCACTGGTAATAGAAAACCAATAATCATGCAAAAAGGAAGAACACATCCCAACCGAACGAATCTATATCAATTACAGATCATCCAGTTGGAATATCCAAACTTGTTGGATACATGAACACTACATGTCTGTCTATCTTAGAGTATGACACAATAGGAACCACAGAGTGAACAGTCACTCAGAGAGGCGTACTATGACTAGTACATTGCAAGATAGTGTGTGTAAGCGAGTCTGTCCAATGGAGTATATAAAGGGAGACGTTTGAATCTTGAACATATCTCTAGAATAAGCCGAAAGCCACTCCTGCCTTGAAAAACCCGTAAGATAGCGTCTTCATCTTCAAAACCTGAAGAAGAATAGACATAAATAGGAACAGAAACAGATAGAATGGATAATACAACATGTAAATGATGATGATATCGACACCCCTTCAATGTTAGTAAGTTCCCACTTATTACGACTCATAAGTGTGTATGACCATCTAGTGTGTGAGACTCGGCTTTAGACCGGACCCTACATGCACTCCAAGTTCACAATAACCATTGGCTCTGATACCAATATGTCACACCCTCAAATTCCACATGCGGGGTTTTACCGCGAGGTGCGTGACATACCAGGATCCAAGTCAACAGTCACAATGAACGACACCTATATGATATGGAAATAACGTAATAAAAACCCAAATAGTTTAAATGTTTCACCAAACAAAACAAATCATAGCGGAAGTAGTTATAGAAGTTTACAATCCAAAAGCATTAATAGTTCAAATGTTTGAAAAGAGTTCAACATAATGCATGGACCGGATGAGACACAGTGCGGCCCGCGTGCACCTAACCCATGCTGCTACCTTAGTAACCTGAGATAACATGCAATGTTAGTCAGCACATACAGTGCTGGTGAGTTCACGGAGTTTTATGTTTGTAAAAGTACGTAAACATTCGTAAACCTTGCCCAACAATCCTTACATCTATACCTGATGCTAGCTAAACGTTGTTACATGATACTAAAGCATCGTGAACCATTGCCGAACATTAGTAATTGCCTTTAATACCTGCCACCGGTCATCACCTGGTGTTGTAAGTTAGATAGGACAAAAATGCACCCGTCTGACCTCCAGTCGACCCGAGTGGAGCTTGTCGGGCCTAATAGATCTATTCACACTTTCCCCGCTGAGTATCCACATATTCATGGTTCACAAGTTAGAAAAGACTTAATGATGTAATGTCTCTTAGTACCCATGTGATATAATGTAATACTATGGTCTGAAAAGGTTGTGTTTGTACCACATGTTTCTCCCCTAGTAATGAAAACTGTAAAACAGTGGGGTTGTGAAACTTACCTTAGGGTGCATCTTCACGTAAATAATAAACCAGGCTTGTTGTGGAATTCCAATTACCTAAAACCTAGCACGAATAGCCTATAAATGTTTAATCGATGACATTTGTCACCACCACAAAAGACTCGACATCCCATTGGTGACCCGTTATACCAGTTCATCAAGTATATACGGTTTAGATATAAGTAATGCACGTAAAACACTTAGTTTATACCAAAGATTCCCAATTTTCCACATTGGTGAGAATGGGTCCTCAAATTAGTCATTCGCATCAACAGAATGGACCTTTGGTAAGAATGAGTCAACGTGATGCGAATGGGTTTAAGTTTCTCTCGTTCACACCGTCGATCATGCGAATGGGAGAACATCCCACTTATTCACATGGTCGACCTTGCGAATGGGAAGCCATTCGTACCTGTTCTCTTGTTAAGCTATTTTGACGAACATAAACCATTCAAATCCAATCGAAAATTCACGAAATACAACCAAACACTGTAGTCATACATATCTATCCTAATAACATGTTACTACACCTGATTCAGTCATGAACATGTCGGTTTCGCACACCAAATCATATATTACCCAAAATAGCAAATTATAGAGATGTCACATCAATTTCTAGATCACTAAGCATAAATTAACTCACCTAAATAAATCCTAAATCATATCATCATCATCATATTCATGTTACAACCCTAGATTTATCACACAAACCACCAAAATGGGTAAAAGTCCCAAAACAATAATAAGCTCACACATACAACACCTATCAAGCTCCAAACAATCCACAATCATCTCCATAACATCCTAATACTATTTAATCAACACATAATACATAAATCCCAAAGATATGGTTACCAACATCATTTAAACATAGGTTTTTATGAAGAAATTCATTGTGTAGGTCTAGATCTAGTTTAGAAGGATGTTAGAAAGGTTTCTATTTAAGACAACGCTTAAAAATCAAATCTGGACACTTAGGGTTTGTCAAAAATGTATTTAAAAGGGTTTAGATGATTAACATACGTTGAATCTTCACTTTATATTGATATAAAACTTGTTTTATCTTTAGGATCCAAGAAATAAGGGCAAAAACTCATTTCTAATGCAGGTTGGGGATTGAGAGAGCACTTGGGGGCGAGTTAGGGTTGTGAAATGATGAGAATGAGGCAAATATATATATATATATATATATATATAAACACACACACACACACATACTCTGCTCTCATTCACACACTTAAGTATGCGAATGTGTCTACTACCATGCGAATGAGAATCCAAGATTCCCATTCGCATCCTTTATCATGCGAATGAGAAGTTTCATTACTCATTCGCACCTACGACCCCAAAATAGCATTTTAACATACATTAAGATATCAATTCACATAATCATGCATTTATAAGTTGTTAATTGATGGTAGAATATGTAATACTTGATAAGTTACTCCAATTATATATGTTCACCAACAATGGGACTCGAGATTCGTGTGTGCGTGTGTGTTTCCACAATAATTCCTCGAATCATTGGACCATGACAACTATAGACATTATGCAAGTATGAACCAACTGCCGATGATTCCCCGAATCATCGAACCGACTCAACTAACCCAGTTAAATATGTTATATAAAATGTTTCGCTAAGGTAGACTTATATGTTTGTAAAAAGTATTAACCTGGGTTTGTCGGGTGTCACATCAACCCCTATTTAAAGAATTTTCGTCTCAAAAATTGCTTGAAGTCGAAAGGAAAGAAAGAAACTTTTTCCAGTTATTACAACCATCACTCTTGCATCGCGTAATAGGTGGTGGAGATGAACACCCTTGGTAGTGGTTTCTATATTTATGTTTATGTCTTTTGGATGTTTTAGGGAAAGATGAGAGTAGAGCAAAGCTAAAGAGAAGTTTTCGAGAGAGAGATAGAGAGAGAGAGGGGGGGAGAACCGAGTGGTGAATGAGGGAGATGATTGATTTTGAAGGAAAATTGATGCATTAAAGGATTGTAACATAAGCACAAAGAACTTGTACTATTTGGAACAGAAAAACACTCACAAAGAACATTTGCTAATTATAGGATAAGTATTTATTTTTATTGTTCCCATAATTTGACGTACGAATACATAAGATAATAAAGCTCATGTTCAAGCTCTTTTAATAAATAACTATCAAATCTTAATCTCTATTCCATTTAAACCTGGTCAATTCAATCTTTTATTGAGTCGTTCTCCCATAGTTCACGAATAATCAACTCATTTACACCCCTAAGTAGGGATATGAATGGTTCGTGTATGAGACGTCTTTTGGTAGTATTTAGTTAAATATCCGAATATAAAACCATTTCATATACGAGGTCCCATACCTAGCTAGTAGTTAGTCATATTCGGTTATCAAAACAACCCATTTTATTAACATACCGTGACGAAAATCACATTAAATCAAATCACATAACTAAAGAAAAAAGGAGTAAAAGAAAATAAATAAGAACGAAATAAGCTTTAATCAACATGGATGATTTAGGGTCGATCAATTAATTTAATATGTTTTCACGGGCACTTCTTTTTGTTTCCTCGGGTAGTCATTTCAGCGTAGCAAGCACAAGATTCATAGTTGCCCGAAGTGCCCGGAGGCACACAGTTGCACCTTCCACAACATGTTCCACATGCCCTGTTGCATAGGTGTGGCCTTTTCGATAGCATGCACCTTGCTGCACATGCCTTTCCACAATCTGCAAATAAAATTGGTTATTGGTTATTATTAGTAACTAGGGATGTAACGAGTCGAGCAACCTGTGGGTTACTCAAAATCGGCTCGCCGGAAACTTGAATTGAGCTTTAACTTGAAAACAAACTCAAGCCTAAATAGAAGCTCATTTAGTTAACAAGTCGCAGCCTACGTTTCACTTATCAAGCTCGAGTAGGCTCGTAAATCTATGTAAACATGTTACTTGTATATATTTACTACTCAAGATCCGAATTCGGGCTTTGAAAATGATCTCAAAACAAGCCGAACTTGAGCTTAAATTCTCTTAACTTAAACTAGCTAAATTCAAGCTTAGACGAGCTTGTGTTTGACCCGTTTACACCAACATATATAAGTAACTGCGTGAAAATTTATCCAACACCAATTCTATCCATGGGTAGATATTATAATCCTTTCTTAAGTATCTGCATGAAAATTTATCCAACACCAATTGTATCCATGTGTAGATATTATAATCCTTTTCTTTTGTTGTAACGAACTTGGAATTTCTTTTATTTATTTATTTGTATGTTTATTTGTTACTTTTTTAATGTGGTCCTCGAATACGTACAATAAAGGGTTTTCTCAATTTCGTTAAGTCAAGAAACCTTATCAGTTCGCTACACCTACACATGATTACATTCTTATAAGGATGGATACGTTTTTATACAGTTAAATCATATAAAAAAAATGTTTTCCTGATGGAACAGTAAATTGAAATAATACCGATTTTGATGGGTGGATATGTGTCAACACTAGCAGCATCCTGAAACAAAAAATGCATAGCGTTATATTACCAAAAATAAAAAGAAAATTAATAATCAACTTTATGAATTGCCATCCATCTAATGACACAAGAAATGCACTAAAGTTATTATATCAATATTTTAATTACAATGATTAGTTATTAAGGACTACGTAACTTTGGATGATAGACATCTATAATCTAATTAAAAAAGGAAAAGACAACAGGGTAATTTCATAGTAGAAAATAAAAAGAAAAAAAATATTTATTTAGAGTGAAACCAATAGGTTAATGAAAGCATTCTAAGTATTTAAAATGAATATAAATATGATATAAAAAAAACGAATAAAAGGTAAAAAGTTACTAGTTGGATGGCTTGGGTAAGTTGGAAGAGAACAAGAGAGACAATAAGTGAAGCAACAACTGCTTTGAGGATGGCCATTTGGTTTCAGAAGGCAAGGATAGAGAGAAATGGAATGTGAGGTGTGTTTGAGTATGAATGAACCAATGTTTGAACCAGTATTTATAGGTGAGGGGGAGAACAAGAGAGATGGGGTAATGATATTACAACCTAATGATTGCTATAAGTTTAACGAAATTTAAATTTTTAAATGAGAAAAATAATATATGAAGGTCCTTAATTTTTAGTTGTCTTAAACGATAAAGTTTCTGTATTTTCATCCACCTATATTAAATATCCAAGATCACATTCCAGTACACATTTTAGATTCGTGTATTCTTAAACTAGTGTGGTACTTGATCGGATGTCGCGGTCCGGTCAAAAATAGTATTTATAAGTCCTAAATTACCTTAACTATGTAGTAGTGGTAATAAGGGTGTCGAACCACGAAGAGTTTGTGGTTGGTGTCAATACTTATAGTTGATTAAAAATTATTTATGAAGATAGCTATTTAATTATGAATTTGTAAAAAAATTTGATTTAGGATAGTTTAGGAAATTGGTGGAACAAAAAGAAATTAATTCAAACTTGATATGACAAAACTAATTAAATGAAATTGAGTGAAGTAAATTAACAAGATAATATTAAAATGACAAGGCTACACCGATTTCACAAGCAAGACTCGGGTCCTATCACAATTGGATATAAATTAAAGTTGCAAAAATTACTAACGGGGTCGTTGTCACAAGATTTAGGTATCAATAGCCGTCAACATAACAATGGACAACTATATACTTTATCATTCAAGAACATTCAAACCCTAAATTAAAATTGTGCATATAAACGAATTCATTTCATAACGCTATTAGTGCGAGGGGAAATTAGCTATCATGAATCCAACCCAAGATTAAAGCTTCAATTAAAATTGTTCAAGTAAATGATTACAATAGAAAATAGAAAATACCCAATTGTTCAAGAACCCTAATTCTTACAAGCTACATCGGGGTATACCTCGTTGAATTAGCCACTCATGATGGTTGAAGCTTCAAGAAATTGTAGAACCAATGCCATGAAAATGATGAATAGAAAATGAATGTGATCTTCACTAATAATGTTATTACTCTCAAAAAACTCTCAAAAGAAGCAATAGAATAGATGCCTGCTATGACTCTTGTGATCTTCTATTTATAAAAAAAATAATTATGTAACTCTTAATCACTTGGTCAATGCTCTCCTCCAAAGAAGCCAATATTAAATGGCAATAGTCAACACCCTTGACTATATAATATTCTTGATTGCTTGAAAGTTGGTATCTACACACCAAATTGTTGTAGACAGATTCTCTTACGGGGTCTATCACTTTTTCTTATTTCAGTGACGGTCTGGACTCTGTCTTCGATTCCCGGCATCATAAATGCAACATTTCCACTTCTAAAAGCACTTGTAGCTGCAAAACATTAATCGACTCAAAGTGTGGCATTTATCTAAACAATTCATAAAAAAATACTCAACTTAAATATAATAACTCCGGGGTTTTCGAACGCGCATCACATCCCCACACTTATCTTTTTGCTTGTCCTCAAGCAAACTTAATTACACTTTTACATCCGTCAAACACGAACACGACTTACCATCCTCATACTTGTACAAGTTAAGGTCCTAAGTCATACCCAACCTACTTTTATCACACAATTCAAAATAGCTCGGCATACAATATTTTTCTCTTTTTAAAACAAGTGTCTACCCGAAACTAGGCCATCTTCAATAGTTAACACTCCACACACACATCCCTCACAATTTTCACTCCCCTCGGCTCAAGAACTAGCTTTTGATGGGCTAGCATATATATATGGAACACTCCAAGCTTGAAAGTGACTCATGTTAGCATAGGTTTGCATCTCAATCATTCTCCACCAATTTGCACAAAAAATTATCACACAAGTCAAAAGGTCTTTATTTATGGTTGTAACGGGGCTTGGTGAAAAGGTATGGAATGGGAAATTTTAAAGTGACTAAGGCAACGAAAGTTCGATCTTTATTACTTTACTCTCAACCTATGCACAATCTAAACAATCTAATAACTTCAAGGCGATATTGTGCCTATTATTTTCTCAAAGACAATACATGCTTTTCATGTTTTTCTTCTTTTCATAACTTTTTTTTTTTTTTTTTTTTTTTTTACGGCAACATTGCTAACTATTTACAATATACGAACCTCCTAAAATCGAACTTTCATTACTCGGGTTTTAAAAACAAAAAGGTTTAATGGGTCAAATGGGTTAATTCGGGTGTTTCAAAAGAAAGGTTTAGGCTCAAGATTGTTTGACTAGGGGAAGTTGTTTTGGGTCAAGGATGTGAAAAAGGGTGTAAAAAATAAAAAGGTCTTTCCTAATGCCTTAATCATTCTTGTGCATAAAATCGGCCCATGGTTTCAAACGTATCAAAAGATGCAAATTCTACAACATATTGCCACTCAAGCACACTCAAATCCAAATGAACATAACATGCATAGATGTGTAAGATATGTGAAATGTAGCATGTTATGGTGGCTCAAATGCTTTCATGGGAACTGGGTAAGATATGTGATGTGTGTATGAATAATCAACTCATCCAACGACCTATCCCCAAGCAAACACCTTTATTATTATTATTAATAAAAATATAGCCAAGCATTTATCAAGTGGATTTACGTAGGTTTGACCATGACAAAGGACCACAATGGTTCGTACGTCTCGAGTTGACTTAGTTAATCATGCTTTTTGAATGCAAAATAGAGGACATTTTTGAAAAATTTTGACATTTTTCTCCCCCTCCCCACACTTGAGGTCAACATTGTCCTCAATGTTAAATAACTACCACAATAAAAGTCATAGTGATGGAAACAAATGCACCTGGTTTTCTTTTCTCTCTACGATGCTTCCAGTTCTTCAACCATATGGTCGCCCAATCACCAACCTGAATATACCTACAAATCTCACATGCGTGTAGAAGCAAGCTCCTCACCAAAAAGATTGTGAGTTTGTCCGTTTACCCTTTACCAAAAACTTACCAAATCATCTTTTAGTAACTTTTATTTATGGAAATAAAAACACATGTAAAATTAACTAGGATAGATCCTTTAAACCTCCCGGTAGCCCGGTGAGGACGAGTGAGGTCTCGTGAGGGTTATCTAGGAAACACACCCACAAAGTTTATTTACCTATCACACCAAAATGAAACAAAAGCAAAACACACCGAAAATAAAATAGAACTAAAATCACACTCAAACACGCAAGTATATACAAAAACAAAATAAAACATACCCGCACTAACTGTCATATGGGGGCGGTGTGTACGGCTGCCCCAAAGTGCACTGGTAGAAGCTCTTAGTTAATGCTTCCACATCATCCAATTGCCTCGAACTGGAACTGGATCCCTCCTCAGATGGTACTACCGGATATGGAGATACATACTCAGACGGTATTGCTTGTGGATATCTGCCAAGGTGCGGTGATGTTGCATAAGGCAACCGAGCAGGATCATCATAATCTGTTAGCCGTGGCCTCACTGTAGGTCCCCATCCTCTCATAAAATCCTGCTCTCTTCGAATGTTCTCCTGGTGCTTCCATTCCCGATTCACGAATTCTTCATTTCGATACACCATAGCCTTCTGATAGACCCTTGTTTCCTCAATCAATTGGGTTTGCCTATCAAACATGAGTCTCATAGAGTTAGGCCACTCAGGAAAATCGGCTGGACGAGCCTGCAGCATTGAGTCATGCAGATGAGTATAATATAATGATCCATGATGCTCAGGAGTCAGCCCAGTTACAACTGGGTCGGAGACGAGCACTGAGGTTTCTTCTCGCCTACCAACTTCTCTCTCAAACTCGCCATCTTGATCTACATCTTCTCGTGGACCTTCAACACTCTTGTCTGTGAATGGGATGTATAAACGGTGTGTTGTTCTTGTTTTTTCATACTTCCACCTTGTCCCCTTAATGAACATGCATATTTTGCTCAGGTTCTGTGGTATCTGTTCTCCCCTAGCTCCTTTTGGAATCGCCCCTTGGTTGACTAACATCTTTGACAATAATCTAGCATATGGGATCAGCAATCTTTCATTGTTTTCTCTCGCCTCCCAGATGTTGTACATGATTAAATGGCGAGCTGACAACTTTTTGGATCCTGTCATTAGGGCATGCAAAATCATAACTTCAAATAACCTCACCTTATTAAGATCACTTGTGCGAGGCATCACGCACTTGGTTATAAACCGTAATAACAACCTCGGGAATGCTCGCAGATTATCCCTCTTTAACTTCCACTTAGCAACATTGACTGTTGGTGGTACCTCGAACAAACTGTGAATCCAATCTTTCCATTCATTTTCTTTTATTTTTTTAGCTTCAATGATTTCATCACTTGGATACACATAAGGACCCACTGCCGTTGCCCCTTGATCATGCTTGCTTAACTTATTCAACTCAGAAAACGACAAAATTACCTCTTTTCCACCCACCTGTCCGATTAATCGTGTTGTTGTAGGTGGCTTTTTTCCTTCAATTTTTATTAATGTAGACATCCATTCCACAATTTGTTCTGTGTAGATGACATCTCCACCTTTAAATTTTAAGAACTCGATCCACCCCAGCTTCTTGAAACAATCGACAACACGGAATGGTTTCCACTCGTTGACATCCAACAATGGTTCACACAAAAACAGACTTCTCAGTGGTTGACTGGAATTATTTAACTTCTTCCGATACATCACCGCTCTATACTCTTGTGGAAACTTTGACAGTGGCTTTGGTTTCTTCACCTTGGTAACCCATCGTCGCTCATTTCTAATTCGGATCCATAGCTACCATCTTCTTCTTCCTCTTCACTCTCGTCTCTTATCCTTTGGTCGTCTTCATCCATAGGCTCAAATGCCTCGTCTTCTTCATCACTAGTCTCGATAATCGCTGGCTTTCTTTGCCTTTTAGCTCGCCTTGATGATTCAGCCTTTTCTTTTCCTTTGGCACTATCACGAGCCACTTCATTGGTCTTTCCCCCAAGTGCCTTTGTTTTCATTTTTCCTACATCCACACAAAATAGTTAATCAATAACTATTTCATGAAACATAGCGAATTGTTTCATTCCACATTTAATGAAAAAGAAGTTTGAATCTTACAAAGATAACAATTTTATCAAACAAATATAATGTGGCATTTGACAACTCGTGTTTTATTTTCCCAAACAATCTACAACCAATGACCATCTTCATATAATCCATAAACTTTGATAATCACATTCAAAAATTACAAGTGTGGTTAAGCGTCAAAGTCATAATCATCCTCACACTTGCTTTCAAACAACATTCAATCTATGAATACTATTATCACATTGGTTACTAAACAAGGATTTTAGATCTTTTAAAAGATACCAAGCTCAATAAACCATTGCAATAATATCAATTAACAACTCACAATCATCTTTAATGGTGATTCACATTAACCTTCTTACATTCTTTCCAAACATAATGTGCAAACAATTTTCAACATCATGATTCAAATGATTCTTAACAATGCTAAGTAATTCCCTAAAAAGCATAAATCCATCACATTCAAACAAGGAAGTTCACTTTTCAAAGAGAATAGCAATATTAATCATAAAATTAACAAAACGAGTTAGAATCATACCTTAGATGTTGAATAGACAAGAATGTAGAGATTAAAAATAAAAGCTTCCAAAAACCCACTCAAACCCCCAAATTTTCGGATGAATTTAAACCCCTACCCTTGAAACCGTGCTAAATCTCAAGAAAATAATGGTTGGGTTTTACTAATCTCGAAAAATTAGCCAAAATAGACTCAAGAACCAATGGATTTGGTTAAGAATTGGAGAAGTTATGGTGGATTAAAGCTTTAGGGTTTATATGAGTTGTGTTGAAGAAGATGAGGAATGATGATGATAGATGCAAGTAAAAGGTTAATATGGATTGGGTCATCACAACATGGGTTTGGGTCTTTAAAAATTTTGGGTCTGATAAAAAGGGTGGTTCGGGTCTGATTATGCGGGTTTGGGTCAAACGAAGTGGGTTCGGGTCTTAAAAGTTGGATGCGGGTATGTTTTAAGCGGGTTTGGGTCGGGAGGCTGAGTTGTTGTTTAAAAAGCGGCGCAAACTGGGGGTACAGCAGCGCATGATGCGCCCAATTCATCCCAGCATGCGCTGGGTTTGGAGTATTCTTGTCAGCGCAGCTCAGCGATGGTTCAGCGCAGCATGCGTTTGTTTGCTGGATGTCAGCGCAAAGTGGGATCACATCAGCGCAGGTTGCGCCAAAACCAGCCCAGCTTGCGCTGGGTTTCACGCTGCTATGATCAGCGCAGCTCAGCAGTTTTCCAGCGCAGGCTGCGCCCCTTATTATCCAGCGTGCGTTGTTTTCAGTTTTTTTTTTTTTTTTTTTTTTTTTTTTCACTTGACGCTTACTTACCCCTCCCCGTTTTAGACGTGTATTGTCTCTAATACACACTTAGTCGAAAAACGTACCTGAAAACTTCATGGCATGACGGAATCCTGTGACTTACACACAAGGGTTAGTTCATGTCAAGCAAAATAACAATAAATAAATAATTAAAATGGCTAAATTTATACAAAAATATACAAGGTGATACCACTTTTACTTTTCAATCGAGTTCATCGGTCGGGGAGCTCACCAACACGCTTCCCACTTCTTCCACCATATTATCAGATGCATTCCACTCCAAAAAATCTTTCAAGCGGTGCCCATTAACCGTTTGCTTGCTTCCATTCTTTGGATCTTCGATTTGAATATCTCCGAGCTTTCCGACCCGAGTGACAACATAGGGTCCCATCCACTTGCTTTTGAGCTTTCCTGGAAAGAGCTTCAACTTAGAATTGTAAAGCCATACCTTTTGACCTTCTTTAAACACTTTAATGCGTAACTTCGCATCATGAACCCTCTTCGTTTGATCCTTGTATTTCGATGCGATTTCATACGCTTCATCCCTAAGCTCTTCTAACTCACAAAGCTTGAGTTTCCTTTCTTTCCCTGCATCATCATATTTTAAGTTAACTTCTTTAATTGCCCATAATGCCCGGTGAACTAATTCGACCGGTAAATGGCAATCCTTGCCAAAAACTAAACGGTACGGAGTGGTTCCAATAGGCGTTTTAAACGCCGTTCGGTAGGCCCACAAAGCATCATTTAACTTTATTGACCAATCCTTACGGTCCGCACGAACGGTCTTTTGTAAAATATCTTTAATTTGTCTATTAGAAACCTCAACTTGTCCATTAGTTTGTGGATGATACGGGGTGGCAATTCGATGATCAACACCATACCTTTTAAGCAATTTCCCAAATTTAAAATTTTTGAAGTGGGATCCCCCATCACTTATGATAATCCGGGGAATTCCAAATCTTGAAAAAATATTTGTTTGAATGAAATTGCATACTACACTGTGATCATTAGTTTTGGTGGCGATAGCTTCGACCCATTTAGAAACATAATCTACCGCCGCCAAAATGTATAAATTGCCAAATGAATTAGGAAAAGGACCCATGAAATCAATTCCCCAAACATCAAAAACGTCAACCACCATGATAGGTTGCATTGGCATTTCATTTCGTTTTGAGATGCTTCCCAGTTGTTGACAATGAAAACATTTTTTGGCATACTCAAACGAATCTCTAAAAATTGTTGGCCAATACAACCCGCATGACAAAACCTTGTGACCCGTCTTTTGGCCACTAAAATGCCCTCCACATGCGAACGAATGCACATGTTTTAGCACACTTGGAATCTCCTCATCCGGAATGCATCTTCGGATGATTTGATCCGCTCCAATCTTGAATAAATCCGGATTATTCCAAATGTAGTGTTTCACTTGAGAAAGGAATTGACTCCTCTTCTTCCGGTCCCAATATTCCGGCATCGTACCTGTCGCTATATAATTCACATAATTAGCGAACCAAGGTAAAGTAGAAACAACTAAAATATGTTCATCCGGAAATGTGTCGTTGATCTCCACAGTTTGGGAATCTTCTTCCACAATCAATCGGGATAAGTGGTCCGCCACCACATTTTCACTTCCCTTTTTGTCCCTTATCTCCAAATCGAATTCTTGAAGCAACAATACCCATCTTATCAAGCGAGGTTTTGCATCCTTTTTCTCCATGAGGTACCTAACAGCACTGTGGTCAGTATACACAATTACTTTATTACCCCAAATGTAAGACCGAAACTTATCCAATGCATACACTACTGCGAGTAATTCTTTTTCGGTTGTGGTATAATTCAATTGAGCATCCGAAAGAGTCTTGCTCGCATAGTATATGGCAACAGGTTTTTTATTCACCCGTTGACCTAGTACTGCCCCAACTGCATACCCACTTGCATCACACATAATTTCAAAAGGTAAAGACCAATCTGGTGATTGCAAAATGGGGGCTTCTACTAACTTTTCTTTTAAGATGTTAAAGGCTTTTTCGCATTGTTTATCGAAGACAAATGGTTGATCTTTTAATAAAAGGTTACACAATGGTTTTGTTATATCACTAAACCCTTTAATAAACCTCCTATAGAACCCTGCATGTCCCAAAAATGATCTAATGCCCTTAACACTCGTGGGATGCGGTAAAGTGGAAATAACTTTTACCTTTGCATGATCTACCTCTATCCCACGACTTGACACTACATGCCCTAACACAATTCCCTCTTGAACCATGAAATGGCTCTTTTCCCAACTCAAGACCAAATTAGTTTCAACACATCTTTTCAAAACTTTTTCTAATTGGTCTAAACAGGTTTCAAAAGATGACCCAAAAATAGAGAAATCATCCATAAAGATCTCCAAAGAACCTCCCACCATATCTGAAAAGATACTCATCATACACCTTTGGAAGGTGGCGGGAGCATTACATAGTCCAAATGGCATTCGCCTAAATGCGAAAGTACCATATGGACAAGTAAAGGTGGTCTTTTGTTGATCTTCGGGATGAATAGCAATTTGATTGTAACCCGAATATCCATCCAAGAAACAATAAAATTTTTGTCCGGCTAATTTTTCTACAATTTGGTCAATAAAAGGTAGAGGGAAATGATCCTTAGAAGTTGCAGAATTTAACTTCCTATAGTCAATACAAATACGCCATCCGGTTACCGGCCGAGTGGCTACCTCCTCACCTGAGTCGTTTTTCACGACTTGAATACCTGCTTTCTTTGGCACTGTTTGTGTAGGACTTACCCATTGGCTATCAGAAATGGGATACACAATACCCGCATCTAGCCACTTCAATACTTCTTTCTTCACTACTTCCCGCATGTTTGGATTCAATCTTCTTTGAGTATCGCGTGCGGGTGTTACACTCTCATCAGTGATGATCTTGTGCATCACAATCGAAGGGCTTATTCCCTTCAAATCAGCTATGGTCCATCCAATGGCGGCTTTATGAGACACCAAGACCTTCATCAACTTTACTTCTTGCTCCTCGGTTAGATTTGAAGCAATAATAACCGGGAGTGTGTCGCCTTCACCAACATAAGCATACTTAAGATGCTTAGGCAACTCCTTCAATTCCACTGTTGGCGGTTCCACCAATGATGGCTTTATTTTCGTGTCAATGTTGTCGGGAAGGCTTTCCACTTGGTGTGTCCAAGGTGGTCTTCCTTCCTTCGCCGCCAAAACCTCCATTTTCTTCTCTTCCTCCACAATGCTCCTAACCGTTTCCACCTGTGACCTGTCAAACATAAAGCACTCCTCTATTGTGTTTTCCTCGTCCACAACAGTGTCGCAGAGGGGAATACACGTGTCAATAATGTCTGCCATATAGCATTCATCATCAACTAGAGAGTTAGTCCCACTTGAAAAAACATTTAACCTTAACTTACGGTTACCAAAGGTCATGTCAACCGTACCCGTTTTGCAATTTATTAAAGCACTAGAAGTTGCTAAAAAGGGTCGACCCAAGATAACTGTAGGTTGTTTGGTTAGGTCCATAGAAACATAGTCAAGTACCAAAAAGTCCACTGGAAAGTAAAAATCATCAATTTTTACAATCACATCGGTGACTATACCACGGGGAAGCTTAGGAGTCAAATCGGCTAACACCACGGTGGTGTTGGACTCTTGAAGTGGACCAAATTCGTATTGGTCATAAAGACTTCCCGGTAAGATACTCACGCTAGCTCCAAGATCTAAAAGTGCCCGTGTCATTTTAAATTCACCCACTTGAATAGCAATAATGGGCGCCCCCGGATCTTGTAACTTAGGTGGAAGTGCGCCCGAAAGAATGGAACTCACATTTTCGGATAAATCAAGTTTTTTCGGAAATTTGTGAATTCTCTTTTGGGTGCATAAGTCTTTTAGGTACTTAGCATAAGAAGGAATTTGTTTTATTGCATCTAAAAGAGGTAAATTGATTTTGACTTGTTTAAAAATTTCCCACATCTCTTCTTGTTGCGGGCCTCTTTTTTTAACCTCTTTTTTCTTTGGTCCTAACAAAGCTTCGGGATAAGGGATGGTATTAGCCTCCACACCCTTTTCCTTAGCTTTAGGGACTTGGTTGTTTTCAACGGGTTTTTGTATTATTTTTGAAAAAGTTTTATTTTGACCCGTTTGCTTCTCATCACCACTTTCATCACTTGCATCTTCCACCACCCCTTCAACAAATTGAGGTGGTGGAGGCTCAACCCCATTATCAAATACTTTACCGTTACGAAGAATACTAACCTTATTGATTGGCACATTGCGAGTATTCTTCCCATTTGAACCTTGATGTTGCGGGTTCACGGTAGTATCACTCGGGAGCTTCCCATTGCTTCCTTTCAATTGGGCCAATTCTTCAGCAAGTTGACCCACTTGTTTTGCCAATGCCTCATGGGATTTGTCTCTCACATCATTCACTCTCCTCATCTCCTTGATATCACCACTAGACTCCTTCACCACATTCATCAATGCATCCAACTTTGAACTCAAAGAGTCATCTCCACCTTGTCCTCCCGAAGAGTTACCTTGGTTGCTTGAGGAACCGCCTTGGTTGTAACCCCTTTGGTAATTATTATCACGATTGTTGTACC
Source organism: Ambrosia trifida (assembly GCA_028751855.1). Classification (NCBI taxonomy): domain Eukaryota; kingdom Viridiplantae; phylum Streptophyta; class Magnoliopsida; order Asterales; family Asteraceae; genus Ambrosia; species Ambrosia trifida. The sequence goes on along the minus strand of CM054123.1, from coordinate 103,683,266 downwards.
CTTGGTTACCACCTTGATTGTAATTGTTTCTTTGATAACCACTTTGATTACCCCCTTGGCGATTTTGGTATTGTCCACCACCACTTTGATTTCCCGATTGGAAATTCGGGTTCATTTGATTGGAAGCATTACCATACCTAAAGTTAGGATGGTTTCTCAAGCCCGCATGATAAGTGTTGGAGTTCATGTCATATTTCTTCTCTCCATAAACTTGATTTACCTCCTCGGTGGCTTGACCCATATCACCGGCGCATTCACTAGCTTTGTGTCCCAAATCTCCACAAGTGTCACAAACCGGGTATTGTGCCGCCGATACTTCCCGTTTCTTCATCTTCGCCAACTCTCTCTCTAATATAGCAATCCGGTCTTTGGAGTTTGAATCCAAATCGGGAAGAGATTTTGAGGCCGGGTGCTTAAGTCTTCGATCGGCCGCTTCTTCCGCCTTTGAGTTCTTTGCCATTAATTCCAAAAAATCCCAATCTTGTTGCTCCGGATTAGATAACAAGGTCCCATTGCTTGTGGACTTCAAATACTTCCTTTCCTCCTTACTCAACCCATTTACAAAGCAATTGACTTGTTCCCACAAATCAATCTTATGATGAGGACATTTTCTAAGCATTTCTTTGAAACGGTTGAAAGACTCATGAAGGAGCTCACCCGGTAATTGTTGAAAAGAACGGATTTCCAACCGAGCATTATTCGTTTTGGAACTAGGGTAGTACTCATCCAAAAAGGCTTGTTCCATCTCTTCCCAAGTGTAAATGCTATGTGAAGGCAAAGTGAGAAACCAATGCTTTGCCTTATCTTTAAGAGAGAACCGGAACAACCTCAATTGTACTTCATCTTGAGAGAAATTAGGGCCTCCCATGGTGATACAAATGGCCTTAAATTCAGAAAGATGGCCATAAGGATCTTCGGTAGCCATACCATGAAAGTGAGGAAGGATGTTGATGTAATTTGGCTTGCAATCGAATGTCCTTCTTCCTCGAAGTGGTGGAACAATAGGGTCTTCATTTTCAGTGATGGCGGGTCTAAACCGGCCATTAACCCCTTGCATTGGAGCTTGAGGCCTTCTTCTTGGAGCATCAGCCTCTTGATTTCTTGGTGGAGGTGGTCTTTGATTTCTTTGGTCCATCCGACCCACATAATTAGGAACCCGATTGCGGTTGTTGTTATTGTTGTGTCGGTTCCTTGGAAGTTGTCTTCTTGGAGCTTGGTAGTGGTTTCCATCATCACCCGTGTGATCACTAATGTACCCATAATTCCAATTGTCATTTTCCACACCAAAATCACTTTGATACCCGTTATCTTCCTCATTCATACTTCCTCTAACCCAATCGTCTTCATGACCAAATCCGTTATCCGAGCCTTCATCATCACCCGTGTGATCAGTATGAACACTTACGCGATCCGATGATGCGTATCCGGGAACACTAAACGGGTCATCATCATTAATGTTGGCCCTCAAATCATTAAGGTTTGGGTTAAAAGACCCATAGTAACCCTCTTGGTTCCGGTTATTTGGTTCAAATGCGGGGTTGCCGCGGTTTAGGATAGGCGGTTGTTGGTTAGGAATCCGGTTATTTGAGTTTCGGTTGTTTTGAGGTTGGTTGTAAAATTGGTTTTGGGTTTGATTTTGGGTGTTTAGTGGGTGTGGTGGTGTGGGTGGTCTTCGGTTATTGCTACCCGAACGGTTTGAACGGTCCATGTTTCCAATGGATTGGTTTGAAGTGGGTGAATTAGAGAAACGTGGCACCTCTAATTGATGTTGTCGGTTTCTTCTTGCTACTCTTTCAATCTCCGGTTCAAACACTAAAGGAGATGTCCTCCCCGAGTGTCTTGTATGCATGCACTACCTGTTAACTACACAAATAACACACCCCGCGTAACAAGGAAAAAGTAGAAAAATAACAAAACAACAATTAAACAGATTATCACCAAATCAACTAAACTATAAACACCAAGCGCAAAAACTCCCCGGCAACGGCGCCAAAATTTGATCGGATGTCGCGGTTCGGTCAAAAATAGTATTTATAAGTCCTAAATTACCTTAACTATGTAGTAGTGGTAATAAGGGTGTCGAACCACGAAGAGTTTGTGGTTGGTGTCAATACTTATAGTTGATTAAAAATTATTTATGAAGATAGCTATTTAATTATGAATTTGTAAAAAAATTTGATTTAGGATGGTTTAGGAAATTGGTGGAACAAAAAGAAATTAATTCAAACTTGATATGACAAAACTAATTAAATGAAATTGAGTGAAGTAAATTAACAAGATAATATTAAAATGACAAGGCTACACCGATTTCACAAGCAAGACTCGGGTCCTATCACAATTGGATATAAATTAAAGTTGCAAAAATTACTAACGGGGTCGTTGTCACAAGATTTAGGTATCAATAGCCGTCAACATAACAATGGACAACTATATACTTTATCATTCAAGAACATTCAAACCCTAAATTAAAATTGTGCATATAAACGAATTCATTTCATAACGCTATTAGTGCGAGGGGAAATTAGCTATCATGAATCCAACCCAAGATTAAAGCTTCAATTAAAATTGTTCAAGTAAATGATTACAATAGAAAATAGAAAATACCCAATTGTTCAAGAACCCTAATTCTTACAAGCTACATCGGGGTATACCTCGTTGAATTAGCCACTCATGATGGTTGAAGCTTCAAGAAATTGTAGAACCAATGCCATGAAAATGATGAATAGAAAATGAATGTGATCTTCACTAATAATGTTATTACTCTCAAAAAAACTCTCAAAAGAAGCAATAGAATAGATGCCTGCTATGACTCTTGTGATCTTCTATTTATAAAAAAAATAATTATGTAACTCTTAATCACTTGGTCAATGCTCTCCTCCAAAGAAGCCAATATTAAATGGCAATAGTCAACACCCTTGACTATATAATATTCTTGATTGCTTGAAAGTTGGTATCTACACACCAAATTGTTGTAGACAGATTCTCTTACGGGGTCTATCACTTTTTCTTATTTCAGTGACGGTCTGGACTCTGTCTTCGATTCCCGGCATCATAAATGCAACATTTCCACTTCTAAAAGCACTTGTAGCTGCAAAACATTAATCGACTCAAAGTGTGGCATTTATCTAAACAATTCATAAAAAAATACTCAACTTAAATATAATAACTCCGGGGTTTTCGAACGCGCATCAGTACTTGTGCAAATGCGACGTGGAACACCAAAGGTGGTTAACGGGCCTAACCAAGGCTAGTTCAAACTAGTGTTTTACGTGCGCAATGTAGCGAGGAACACCACTTATGGCCTCACATTTTTCAATCCACATCACTACCCTCTGCCATATGTAATTGATTAATAATATATATGATGTCGGGGTTATAAAAGGTGTCTTACATTGTTTTAACATTGATAATATGTGGATTTTTTTTTGAACGGCCAACGAATCAATTTCCGAGCACTATCGAGTACCCTTTTGGCGAATCAGGTACTCGAGAGTACCCGGGCCACCAATTGTCACCAATTTCCGGGAAAACCCGACCACTCACCCACCCGAAGGCACGACAGTGAAATAATCGGTAAAACCGGTCGGGATCAGGACTCGAACCCAAGCCAATGGCTGGGTCATCCCTCATTTCCCCTCCACCAATGTCCTCCAAATGTAGCTAGTGAAACTTTAGGCCCTCAAACAACTAGGCTATAAGTGTTGGACTGATAATATATGGATTATGTTTGAATATTTAGATACTATTCACATAGTGTTTGGATTGTAAGTAAAATTAAGGTTGATACACGAGCACCAATCGCGTGTTATATATATTTATGGGCATAAAATATAACACGAGAATAAAAGTAAACACCACGACATTATGGTCCATATCACATAACTACATATATTTGTCATTAGTTGCAGAAGTATAAAGAAATGCAGAAAAATAAGTACAGTGAAGAATCAAAGAAATGCCTCGTACAAGTATTCGGTAAGGGTGAGCTGTTGAAAATGACAACAAAGCTGTGAGGAGTCAAGCATAGTTGGCATTATCATTAGTATACCAACTCTACTACAAAGGTTGGTCCTAGCTAAAACAATAAACAACATCGTAACATATTAAAGTCGAAAATAAATTTTATTATTTATCAAAAACAATAAACAACATTACAACACATATTAAAGTTGAAAATAAATTTTATTATTTATCATGACACGAGATTATAGATTTTCTAAATTTTAGTATTTGTACGTGGGCGCATAAAAAAAAGTATTAGTGGTATGTTTTCTAAATATTCTATTACTTGAGTGTAGATTACATAAACATGTATATAATAGTACTACTAAGATAAGAAATCTGTGCGTTGCTGTCGCGGTAACAATTTATAATGCGATACTCAATTCTATTATTTTATCAATTTTACACTGAGACTAAAATTAAAGAATACAATTTTGTTTGTCATTGTACACCCACCCTAAAGTTAGGAATGTTAATTAAAATTATTTTTATTTAAAACAACATCAAACCAGACAATTATGAATAGAAATATTGATTAACCCACGTACTAATTTTAAATTAAAGCAAACATCGTAAAAGGCTAAAGCTTAAAATGTAGAAATAGTTATAGTCATACTTTATCTCTAACAGACCGTGTGAATGAACTTGATATATGATGTAAAACGAAAGGGGTTGAACTGTTAAAAGTCAATCAAAATATATTTTAGTGTAAAATTAACTAAAATAAAAAAATCATACAATATGAGCATTTTTAACAAGGATTTACAACCTTTTAAATTGCTTAAACTCATATGATACATAATAAACCTTTTACTAATTAATGTGAAATTACAAATGGGGGTTATGATAAAAATGTACAAGTTAGTTTTGCAAATAGGAGTGGTATTGAAAGAATTATCATGACATTTTGAGTATAATACAAAAAACTTTTCATATGTCATCTTAAAAAACATATAAAATTATTATCCTAACCATTTAACTCTTTATATTGTAGTATAAATTAGGTAGTATTTGGTTATTGTCTCGTGTTTTTATATGAATTTTTAAAATTTCATAAAAATGTGGTTTTAGTAAGTTTAATTCAAAAATATTATTATCCTTATAAGTTATAATTTAAAGATATATTTGAAGTAAAGAGAAGTTTTGTGATATTGTTTGACCAAATTTAATCTAACAAAAACAATATTAGTAACTTTATGATATACAAAAAGTGAGAGTGAATGGTAAGATAAAAGATATGTTTGACAATAAACTTTTATAAGCTTCAAATTTCAAGCTTTAAAAAAAAGTTCATTCTTAATAAAAAAGCTTTGTGATTATGAAGCTTGAAGCTTTTAAGTTAGGAGAAAAAACTTTATCTTGAAAAAGTAATAGTACTAGCGTTTAAGAAAAAGCTTATACTATCTACAAGCTTTTAATGAGTAAATGACACAAATTACCCTTTTATTATAAAAAAAGAATTAATAAAAAACATGCATACAAGCTTTTAGTTAATGTCTATTATGGTCATTTTATACATTTTGTTAAAAGCTCCAGCTACTCTGTCAAACATCAAAATATATTTAAAAAGATATAGATACCAGCTTCCAGCCACCGGTTAGTTTTGCCAAATATACCCAAAGTCTTTACAATAAGCAATTCTATCATGATATATATCAACCCGAGTTAGAAAATAATAATAATAATAAAAAAACATATATGATTTAAAATGATATTTTTCATAGAATAATATGGTTTTGACACCTGCCATTCTTTGAATTGTTCAATAAAATTTATCATGGATGTTGGACATCCTGCCTTTTTTTATCGGCAAACAACATTTCATTCCATACCAAATATTTACATGGATGGGCCAAGCAAGACGCTCGCCACAATCGAGTTACATCACCTCATTATGCATCGCCTACCACATGAATTACATCAAAACGACATTATAAAGTCAAGTTATTGGGACATTAAACGCAAACCAATTCTCCCACGTCTACCCGGATTTTTTCCCTTTATGTTTTACCCACGTGAATGCCGTTGCTTGTGTATCACCGAATATTGTCACCAGGTTTGCTCTTTTTCCATTGAAAATAAGATCGTTTCTTTCCCTCCATATTGCCCAGCATCCTGCCAAAATGATTGTTCTTAACAAATGTTTCCTTTCTTTGTTGATGTTAACTGATTCGTGCTAACACAACAGGTGTTTGATGCTGAACGCAAAAATTGGTGCAATTCCGAGCCACGAACTGATATTTTGCCACCCCACGTTTGCTACCAAACACGAAGTCAACAAGTGGTCAGCGTCCTCGTCTCCGTCCCCACACAACCTACACGTCGTTAAACTGTTGATAACTTTTCTTTTCTTCAGACCCATGAGCGTTGGTTGTTTGTCTTGAACAGCTGTCCATCCGAAAATCGATACCTTTTTCGACACTCCTTTAACCCACTGAAACGGGTAAAATGGAACTGAATGATGCGACAATAACTCTCTGCATGCAGCCACAGAAAAGCAACCGTCTGTAGCTCCAACCCACTCCTATTTATCACATGTATGCTGTACAGCAGCCCGATAAATAAATCGCTGCAGGCCTGCAGCTCGATCATCTCTTCAGAATTGCAGGGAGACCTCTTCCACTCCCAAACACCAAGTCGACATGCCACGAATACCGACTTATTACTCTCAATAACGAACAGGGCCAGAAATTTGAGCATTAATGGACAGTCACTAATCCACCAATCCAACCAAAATCTAATGGATAGTCATTAATGGACACTCTATCCCACGCAACCCAATTCGTTTTTGCTTTGTCTTCATTACTACCCAAGAAAAATCTTCTGCTAAGCGCTTTAATGGAATCCAAGACACCTTTAGGGGCTTTGAACATGGAAAAGTGGTACAAAGGGAGGCTATCCAAAGCAACCCTCAATAAAACTAGGCGACCTCCGAATGATAAGTGTTTAGCTTTCCATTTGGATAGCCGTTTTTTGAAACATCCGATCACCTCGTTCTAATACCGCATCTATTTCATGTTCACACCAATAGGAAGTATCAAGTACTTACACGAAGTACTTGTATGGGAAACTCCTCATCCTACATTTTATCACCTCGGCTAAGTTCTCGATATTGTTGTTCGACACTCCTATCCCAAATAAACTCGTCTTTCTATGGTTCATTTTTAGGCCTGAAATTAGATGAAAACACTGCATAAGCCTGACTATATTTCGAACGTTCCCGTCACCCCATTCGCCCATGAAGACTATGTCGTCCGTGTACAATAGGCGTGTCAGTTCTGGCCCATTATTCGGTAAACGCACACCTGTGATAAGCCCTGTTTAACTCAGCTTTCTGATGAAACAGGTGAGTGCTTCCATAGCAATGATGAAAATAAAATGCGACAATGGGTCTCCTTGTCGAACACCTCTGAAACAATCAAATTCACTGGAGGGGGACCCGTTAATAAGAATAGAAGCTCTGGACGACTGCAGAATGCCCTTGATCTACATAATCCATCTACTTGGGAAGCACATTTGATTTAATACCAACACAATGTGTAAGGACAAAAAGGATTGAAGAAACCACTTTTGGAAACCTTAGTCTAATTCCTGTATCTGCAAATAAACCTAAGTATAGAAACTGTTGAAGAAGAAGAACTAAAAGTACTGAAGAAGAAGAAGATATCAAGCTGAAGAGTAATGATCAAAAGTTCTGAAGTTCAACCAGACAAGCTACTCAAGAACTGCTGAAAACAAACTACTCATCAGTAGTTTTCACTCATCAGCTGTTTGATGGAATCTTCTAACCGACTTAATACTTCGGTAGTTTAGTTTAATATTAGTATTCTTAAAATGTTTTTACAAGTATCAATGCTACAGCCTGTTGTAGTATTTGAACATATTATATTGCTTCAATACTTCTCATGTGCATTTACTTTTAGTCAATAAATAGATGGGTTCATCCCACTATTTTAGACATTTCCTTTTGTAGTTATAATTTCCAATATATCTGAGAATCATTGAAGCATTTACTGTTTTTTTCATTAACTGATTTAGATTCTTATTTACTGCTTTAGTTCATAACTCAAGGGGGAGTAATAACTCCTGTTTAAAAGTGAAACTTTAACTTGAACTTTTACCTTTTAATCCGTTGTGCAACTTACTTTGATAGTTCATATATACAAGTGTTCATGATAAGAACCTGTTAAACAAGAAACTGATCCAACAATCGGTATCAGAGCACTGGTTCATCTGATCAAATATCAATCTAACAAATTGAGAATCAGACACAGGCTCTTATTGATATTCAATATAGGATTGCAATTCACTTTTTAAAACATCCATCACTTTAAGAAATCATTGATCAATCAAATTTCTTAAAAATGGACCCTCATAATACTGGATCTGCTAATAAGTCTCCTATGTTATTCAGAAATGAATATAACATTTGGAAAAGGAGGATGGCACATACTTTATCTCAACAAAATACTGGATGTTGGAAGTCTGTCATGTATGGACCACATAAACCAGTATTAACAGATCCAGAAACTAAAGTGGAAAGAACAAAAGATCCAAAAGACTACACTGAAGAAGATTTCCTAAAACTTGAGCTGGATGCTAAGGCATTCTCTATGTTGGCTATGGCTCTCCCAAATGAAATTTATGTTGGGCTTTTACATTGTGAAAGTGCCAAAGAGCTGTGGGATTGCCTTAAAGAACAGTTTGGAGGAACTGATGAGGTGATAGACAACACCATAGAAATCCTTGCTCAACAATATGAAACCTTTACTCATGTTAATGGAGAGACTTTGACACAACAATTTGAAATATTCTCTTTATTAATATCTGAGTTAAAGTTAAATGGTCAGACCTACACAAACTCATCTATGCTTCATAGATTATTAAGGTCTTTACCAGAAAAATGGGAAACTTATTCTATAGTTCTCAGGTCAGGACCAGATTTTGACTCTCTCTCACTCACAAAATTACATGGGAGATTACTTACTTTTGAAAGAGAAACCAATCAAAAGAAAAGGTTACAAAACTCTGGTAAAACTACTGATGACTATATTCCAGGTAGCACATCACTCTTAGAACAAGATTCACCTTCTTGTTCTAATGATTTTGGTTCTTTTGATAAAATTGACATAACTGCTAGGATCTCATCAGAAAGGTCATATCTAGCTTATGACAATGATGAAAACAGTCAAAATACTAATAACATGTGTTTTATAATGGATGACTTAAAGAATTTCAGTAGTGATGACTTAGAGAAAATGGATATACTACACCAACTGGCCATGTTAAGTATAGAAACTAACAAATTTTATAAAAGGTTAGGAATGAAATTTCCAGGACTGAAAAATTCTACAAAAGTTGGTTTTGACAAATCTAAATTGAGATGTTTTAAGAGTCAGAAGCTGTGACACTTTGCTAGAGAGTGTAGAAGCTCTAGTTTTAACCAATCACAGTCTGGAAACCAATTAAACCCTAGTTACAATAGGAATTTTGGAACACAGGGAAGTGCATATTTTGTACAAGCACAAGCTCCACAAATCCAATATGTGCCACAAATACAATATGTTCAGATGCCTGCTCATCAACAGCAGAGCCAACAATAGATGACTTCCACTCCTTCTGCTTAACAACCTCCACAAGCTCAACAACCCACACAACAAAGTCTTTTCACTAATAGGTATGCTGACTGGAGCAGTCTTCCTTTTGATAGAACAGAATGCAGTCCAGATGCAGACAACAAAATGTTTGACATCAATTGGGGTGAACCTGATAATGGCAGAAAGAATTTTGCCTTAATGGCTTTGAGGGATGCTCCTCTAATGCTGCCTTATCTAAGGTATCTAAAGAGTCTCTTTTAAAACTTTGCTTAAAATCATGCAAAGAATCAGTTGCTTTAATAAGAAAGACCAATGTGCATCTACAAGGCAAGTCCAATGACTCTGAAAGAAAATACACTCAAATGAAATGTGATTTAGAAAGAAAACTTGCTGCAAAAACAAAAGAAATTTCTAAATTAACTAGTAATGCTCTTGAAACCCAAGCACAGATAAAAAAAAAAAAAAGCATGATAGAAAACCTAGGAACTGTCAGAAAAGAGCTTGCTGACACCAAGGTTGATTGTGAAAATTGGGTGGAGTCATGTAGAGGTTACCAAATGCTGCTTAACAAACAAACTGCATCAAATGTTAAGTTTGGCATAGGGTACAATCACACTGAATCACCAACTGATTTTTCTTCCAAAACTGCTGATGATGGGAGTAGAATAGTTCAAACTTTTGAAATGAAAGACTGCACATCTTTTCATCAGAACTTTCTTAAAAATGAAAAAGAAAGTCCTGCAGAAGTAGAAATGACTGACATTGACTCATCAGTAGTTTCATCTACATCAGGAGTAGGGACCCTGAAAACTACTGATGACCAAATTCTAAATTCAACAATTGTCAGTACTTTGCCTTCCAAAACCCCTGAAAATCTAAAAGGAAAGGCAAAACCTTGTGAAATTTGTGGTCTGTTTAACCACAAAACAGAATTTTGTAGATATAGAAAAGGAAATCAGTAAAATAAGAAGATTTTACAACTGGTTGTGGGAAAATAAATCAAACAAGATTATGAAAACATTTTCTATCCTACCAAACAGCAACCAAGTAACATCTTTTCTCAGAGAAAGACTAAATCTCAACCACAGTCTTCCTCTCAAAATTCTTTTTCAGAAGTTAGACCTAAGCCATCAACAGTTTCACAGACTGCTGAGGTGAAAGATTTGATAAATTTGGTTAAACTTCTGATGACCAAAGTTGATGGTGAACCTCAAAAAGGTCCCACCATTGTTCTTAACAATAAATCCAATGCCAATAAAAACATGGATTTCTAAAATTGGTCCAAAACAAACTTCTACAATTCCTAAGAGTACACCCAAAGCCAAATTGGCTTGGGTTCCTAAATCTAACTAATCTACTCTTTGTGCAGAGGGTCTCCAGATGTCTAAATAGCATTTGGTATGTTGATAGTGGAGGCTCAATGCACATGACATGATGCAGGTACCTGATCAACAATTTCATAAGTAAAAGAGAAGGATTTGTCTCCATTGGGAATAATGCCAATGGATATGTGCTAGGATATAGAAATGTATCCTCAAGCAAAATGCAGTTTAACAAGGTCAATCTGGTTGAAAACCTTGAGTACAACTTGCTAAGTGTTTCACAAATGTGTGATAAAGGATATTCTTCCTTTCTTCACCAAAACAACATGCAAGATCATATCACCAGAAGGCCAGAAGTTGATAGAGAAGATCATTAAAGATCATACTTTGCTGATAGCCAAAAGATGTGGCAATGTCTATGCAGTGGACATTGAAAAAGACAAAGTACTGAACAACACTGCATGTTTCTTCTCAAAGGTATCAACTTCAGAAACAGACCTTTGGCATAGGAGACTTGCCCATGTGAACTTTAAAACCATAAATAAAGTCACAAAAATGGGCTTGGTCAGAGGTCAACCCTTAAAGGTATACCAGTGTCAAGAACACTGTGTATCCTGTCTTAAGGGAAAACATCATAAGTCCTCCTATAAGTCTATTGAAGAATAAAAAACAACTGCATGTCTTCAACTACTCCATATGGACTTATTTAGGCCAGTTAAAATCATGAACCTTGGTAAGAAGAAGTACTGCTTAGTCATCATTGATGACTACTCAAGATTCACATGGGTCTTCTTCTTATTTTCCAAGGATAAGGCAGCTGAAATTAGCAAGTTCTTCATTCTACAATTAGAGAAACAATATTCTCTCTCTGTCAAAGTCATAATAAGTGACAATGGGATAGAGTTTAGGAACAAAACTCTGGATGAATTTTGTTTGTCTAAAGGGATTGTTAGACAATTCAGCATTCCCAGAACTCCTGAACAAAATGGTGTGGTAGAAAGGAAGAACAGAACATTGATTAAAGCAGCAAGAACTATGTTAACTGATTCAGGCCTACCTCTTTATTTCTGGGCTGAAGCAGTCAACACAACTTGCTATGTTCAAAATAGAGTTCTTATTACCAAGAGACATTCCAAAACTACATATGAAATTCTTCATGGCATTAATCCCCTTATCTCCTTTTTCGGGGCTTTTGGATGTCAATATTTTATCCTCAACATCAAAGACTCTATTTCAAACTTTGCTGCTAAAGTTGATTCAGGTTACTTTCTTGGTTATTCTTCCACTAGAAAATCCTATAAGGTATTCAATTCCAGAACCAAGATAGTTGAAGAAACACCGAATGTCAAGTTCAATGAGTAAAAACATGCACTCAAGTTCAATGAACTGCTGAACTCTTTGACCTTGACAGTTTTAATTTCGGACCTGAAAAGACTGTTGATTCATCAAAACCCACTTATTATGGTGATCAAGGGTTTGATGATGATGGTCCTCCATCATGTACTCCCAATACAGTCATTAAATCAACTTTCAAACTATCAGAAGTTCATCAAACTTCTGATTCAACAAATACTGATGAACAAACTCAAACTCCTGATTCAGCTCCTACAACTACTGAAGATGTTCTAACAACTGAACCAGATATTATCAACCTCAGTGGTTTGTTTGAAAAAGTACAAGAGTATACTCCTATCAGTAGATTACAACAACTGATTGAACACAAAGATCATCCATTGGATCAAATCGTGGGTGATATTTCCTCAGGGGTACTTATAAGAAACCAGCTATCCAACTTCTGCTTATTCTCATCATCCATTTCATAGTTGGAACCAAAGAAATATCAGGAAGCCCTCAAAGATAACAGTTGGGTTGAAGCAATGCAAGATGAACAACTACAGTTCAAAAAGCAACAGGTTTGGGAAATTTGTCCCTTACCTCCAAACAAACACCCAATTGGAACAAGATGGGTTTTCAGAAACAAACAAGATGAGTCTGGTTTAATTATCAAGAACAAGGCAAGATTGGTGGTACAAGGTTATTCTCAAGAAGAAGGAATTAATTATGATGAAACCTTTGCTCCAGTTGCAAGACTTGAAGCCATCAGGTTATTTTGGCTTATGCAATTTTCAACAAAATTAAGGTTTTTCAAATGGATGTAAAGAGTGCATTTTTATATGGAAAAATAAAAGAGGAAGTGTATGTTTGTCAGCCACCTAGGTTTGAGGTTCCTTCTCATCCTGAGTGGGTGTACAAACTTGATAAAGCTCTTAATGGGCTAAAACAAGCTCCCAGAGCTTGGTATGACACACTTTCCACCTTTTTACTCAAAAATCACTTCACAAGATGCTCCATTGATAAAACACTTTTCATAAAGAATGTTGGAAATCACATCCTACTTGTTCAAATTTATGTTGATGACATTATTTTTGGTTCAACCAATTCAAAACTGTGTGATGAATTTAAGAAACTCATGCAATCAAGATTTGAGATGAGTACCATGGGAGAACTGCTTGGGACTGCAAATCAAACAAACAACAAATGGAAATTTTATACATCAATCAAAATATGTTAAAGAATTATTGAAAAAAATTTCTTTAAAAGACTGTAAATCAGCTTCCATTCCCATGAGTCCAACCACACAAGTTGAACCAGATGATCAAGGAAAACAGATTGATTAAACCATGTATAGATGTATGATAGGTTCCCTACTTTATTTAACTGCATCTAGACCAGATATTATGTTCTCAACTTGTGTCTGTGCTAGATATCAATCAGCTCCAAGGGAATCACACGTAATTGCAGTCAAAAGAATTTTTAGATATCTGGAAGGAACTCCTACACTTGGAATTCGGTATCCTGCTTCTAGCAATACCAAATTAACAGCTTTTTCAGATAGTGACTATGCAGGGTGTAAAATGTTAAGAAAATCAACATCTAGTGGTTGTCAATTCTTTGGAAACTGTCTAGTGTCCTGGCAATCAAAGAAGCAAACATCTATGGCAACTTCAACCGAGAGTACATCACAGATTCAGTGGCTTTAGTATCAATTACTTGATTAGGGAATCAAAGAGACCAAGACCCCATTGCTTGTAGACAGTAAATCTGCCATTAGCATAATTCAAAATCCTGTTCAGTTTTCAAAGACTAAACACATTGAAATCAGGTATCATTTCATAAGGGATTGCTATGAAAAAGGCAAGATTGAGGTGAAACATGTGACAACAGCTAATCAAATAGCTGACATATTCACCAAATCCCTTGACACATCAACATTTCAGAGGTTAGTATCCATGCTTGGGATGCTAAATTTTGAAAAAGTACTGTAAGTGTTTTTCATTTTCCTGCACATATTTTATTTTCACTTACATTGTTACTAATCTGTCACAAACCTCTGATGACCAAAAGAGAGAAACTTCTGATGTACAAAAACATTGGAATGGGGATATTTTCAGAAAAATGACTAACTTCTGATAAAATTATCTTCAGAAGTTATAAAATGTGTTTACAAATTGTTCTCATCAGTTTTAAACAAACTACTGAAGAGAAAATGGGAACTACTGATGAATAATCTGCTTCATCAACAGTTTTGTCAATAAGGGCAAATCAGACATTTCCCATTTCAGAAGTTTGACCTAGGGCGGTTATAAACTTCTGATAAACACCTTTTCTCACACTTATCCATTCAAAAAGCAAAAATTCCCTCTTTCTCTCTCAAAACACTCACAAACCCTCCCCGGCAACATCAAAAACACCGTTCGATCCACAAACACCATGGCTCTCGTACTGAAACAGGGACATAATCAAAGAGGCTACTTCGTGAAGGATCCAGCCTGGTCTCAATACGACGAAATCATTGATTTAGTCGTCAAATCCTAGTTCCATACAGCTTTCACCATTGATCCTCCAATTCACATTCAAACTCTTAATGAGTTCTGGGCAAATGACGAGGGGGTGACTATGAACAATAAGGTGATTTCCCTCAAATCAACCATCTAAGGGAAAGTTATGGCAATCACACCAGCCACTTTGGGAATAAGGCTTGGTCTAGATGATGATGATGCACCAGAAAATATTCCCAATGCTGATATTCAACTAACCATGACAGAGTGTGGTTACCAAGGTACTCTCTCACATGCTACAATTTATAAGAAATTTTTTATGCAAAATACAAACTTTTGTTTCATTACATCATCATGTGTTTAAGTCCTAAAACTGGATCTTATGATCAGATGCCCTCTACTTTTCAACCTATTTTTCATTCCATTGTGAATGAAACAAAATTCAGGGCATCAGCAGTTTTCTTTAATGAGTTGGTGTTGCATCACCAAAATGATAAAAAGAAATTTTTGTTGTACCCAAGATTTGTTATGCAATGCATAATAAAAGAACTTGGTGATTGAATACTTGTGGGTGAAGCTGCAAAGCTAAATCCTTTAACATCACAAGTATTCTCTAGGCACAATAAACCGGCACTTTTGTCAGAAGATGACCAAGGGGAACAAGCCACAGTCCCTAAGGAACAAACATCTTCAAAACCTACTCCCAAAAAGCCTAAACAACCAAAACAGAAAAAAATCCAAACCCACCAACCCTAAAAGAACAGCTGTTTAGGAGGTTGAGATGCCAGAACCAGCTCATGTGCAATCTGCACTTCATGAAGATGTGACTGAAACATCCTCTCAGTCTCATCCATCTCACACCCCGCAAAGAGCTCCTATCACTATTTTTTTAGAAGGAAGAAACTTAAAAAGACTATAACTACTGACCCTTCATTTGAAACTACTGAACCTACTGAGCCTTTACACATCAAACAGTAGAAATAGCTCAAATTCTCTCAAGGCTGAAAGAAAAGATCCCATCTGAAAATGTCAATCCCTAGGAACCACATAAAACAGAGGATACAACCTCGGAAACTGACATGGATGTGGATATTATCAGCCCTATCCCAAGAGAAGAGGATGAACCAAAGCGTCTAAGCCCAAACTTAGTCACTTTAGGTACATTTGAGGCTTCTACTACTCTCTTACCACCCAGTGGTGGATTAGAGGACAGTAGTACCATAGCTAAGACCTCAAATGTGGCAACTACTGATGAAGGTTTTATGCCTGAGGTAGGAAAACCTCAGTACCAAGAAAAAGAGGTTCATGAGACTACTAGGTTGGGCCTAGCTCATGGTTTAACTGATGACATACTCATTGAGGATGTCACCGGGGATTCAGATGATTCCATTAGTTTGGATGATGTTTCAAACTCTCCACAACATGAATTGACGGCTCATTGTGAAGGTCCTGGATCTGATGTATCTAAGCTCAAAGAGCTAGTCACAAAGGATCAGGTTAAAGACCACTTGAACCCTAATTCCCCTAAAGTGGCATCTTCAGTTCACACTGAGGATCACCCAAAAACACCCCCTCCACAACAAAAGCCTACCCAATTCCCTGGGTCATCTAGCAAAGACCTTAACCACTTATGCAGCCCAGCTGGTCCCCTATACCAGATGGTACATACTCTCATTTCCCAACATCTCAAAGATTTTATGACTGTTATGGAGTTAAAGAACAGAACTCAAATTGAGATGATTAACAATGCCATAGACCACAAACTCGAGCAGTTGTAAAGAAAAGTCAAAGATAACAGAAGACAACTTGCTCATCTATCTGGTGTAACACCTCCACCTCCTTGGTTTCCTGAAGTGGATGAAGCCAAAAAGGGAAGATGTCCAAGGAACCAAAGGTTGTGTCACTTGATGTAACAGTGCAAAATTTTCCCCAAAATTTTAATACATAAAAAGCCCTTATATATATATATATTTTTTATTACACCTTTATCATTAATATTATACAAATGTGCCTAAGTCTTTATTTATCCTAACTCACAACTTATATACATACATAAATGTATATAAATAATAATAATAATAATAATATGATTCTAAATTCTTTTTTTTTTAAATAAAGCCTTGAGTCAAATAGTCAAAGTCCTAGTCAAAGTCTTAGTCAAACAGTCAAAGTCTTAGTCAAATAGTCAATTCATCATAAAACCTTACTTTATGGTGTTGACCAATTTTAATGGCTAATTGACTCCAAAACTAGTATAAAAACCCACCTATGACCCATTATACTTTGCACCTCTAAATCGATTGTTTCAATCCGATTAAACTTTCCCTCATACCTTTCTTCTATAGTCTATTACTTCTACAATTGAAGCTTTGATTATAAGCTCTTGTAATTGGCAACTTTGGGGCTACACATATTCTATTTCTCGAGACTTAATACTTTGCTAAGGTGAGTTTACGTAACCATGTTTATGCAATTCTTCATACTTGCAACATTATACTTAAGCAATTCTACATACATGTCTAGTTGTAAACTTTAATGCCTCATGAATTAGACAACAACAACAGTTTCAACGAGTTTCAACATTACATAATCATTAGCTATGGCCAAGCCGGCGATACTCAATAATAGATCTATTGGATTGACAACCCCACCCGGATACGTGTACCTCCTACATAGGTAACGTGGGTGATTGTTATCGTTCAACATATTACTAAGGTGAACCGTAGATGACGGGATGGACCTAAACTAGTCGGAGGTTTGATTATGTCAACATATTATACTATTCATGTAGACTTAAATTTACGATAGACATACGAATTGCTAAACTTTTATACTTAAACTATATGCTTAACATGGATTATGTATTCTCACCAACTTCTAGTTGACCCCCCCATTTTTCCAAACTCAACAGGAAATACTGATGCATGAAGTCTAGAGCTAGCATGAGGAGATATTTGAAGTTTTAAGCTTTGTTTGATTATTTGATGTAGACTTTAATGTAATTCAATATTGTAATGTAATAAAGGATTATTTAAACATATGTATTATCATGAGCTACTGAACAATCATCAATACGTGACATCCCGATGTTTCCGCCATCGGTTGGGGTGTTACAGATTTTTTAAAATCAAACTGAAGTGAACACATCTGCATGAATAGGTCAAAGGGTGGGGGCTTTTGCGTATATGTTATTTTGGAACGGGAGCTGAATTGGTTGTATAAGGAAAACTTATTTTGCGTATATGAGATTCGAACCCAGGACCTTATGGTCCCTAAGTCTTATCTCACCACCAAGACATTACTTATGAACCAAGGATCTCTCCTGGCCACGGCCGATGTGGGATTTTCCTGGGGTGTCACATTCACCCCCTGTTAGAGTCTCATCATCCCTGATGAGGTGTGTTCCTGGGGTGTCACATTTGAAGCCAGCAAAAAGGCCAGAGAAGCACAACATCTCAAGGATGCCCAAAAGCAAACAATCATGACCAGACAAGAAAAAGCCTTGAAAGAAAGACATGACTGGCAAGAGAAACAAGAAAGGCTCCTTAGAGAAGCAGCTGAAAAGAAATCCCAAGGCATTATTGAAGAAATTGCTGAAGGCCAAGACAGAAGTACTGAAGACAATCCTTCAGTAGTTGATACTCAGATCAACCCTTCAGTAGTTAACACTTCCAAGACTATAAAAGAACAGCCTTCTAAGCCAACTGAATCCACTCCAGCTCAAATTCCAAAGGCTGCACCCACTCAAACAACTGTTTTAAGCCCTACTCCCATATCAATTTCCAAAGAACTTATGGAGAAGAGTCTAAAGGCAGCAAAGAAGAAGGTAGTGGAAGATGAAATCTGGAACAGCCTAGAAGCAAGGGATGACTTGAGCTACAATGAAAAACTGACAAAGTATGAAGAAAATGTGAGTGAGTTGGAAGAAAAGGAAAGAGTTGCTGAAGAAGATAAGAGACAACAACTGATGACCTTCATCAGCAAAAACAACAAAACAAAGAAATACTCGCTCAAAGGGCTCTCTATGGAAGAACTAACACATAGAGCTCAGCTTGTATCTGACAGGCTAGCTACTGAGAAAGACAGAAAGGCAAAGAGAGCTGAGATCATACAAGAATTGATAGCCAATGGATTTGGTTCAAAAGCTTCAGTGTCAAAATGGAGAGAAGATACATTATATGACACTTACAAAAAGTTCAAGGCTGATAGAGCTGCTAGTCAAGAGAAGTTCAAAACTTCTGAAGTTTCACAAACTTCAGTAGTTAAAATTTCCGGTGTCAAACAATCATCATCAAAGCTTGCTACCAAGAAGCCAGAGGAAACCATGAAGACATATTTCAAGATGGTATTTCTTAAAGGCAACACCATTGTACAAGGAGATTTTGTGATTGAAGAAAAACCTCTGCTCACACAATTCAGGGATCCTTCTACATTTGCTTACCAACTACAACAGACCATAACTGACAAGAAACACACTAAGGTAATTACTGAACATCATCTCTCAACTTTTAATATACCCGATGTTGTGAATACTGAAGAAAGAAGAGAATCCCACCCGAGGGTCACTGAAATAGAAAACATCCCACAATCAGGATCTAACCAGGAGACTAGCATGGTCCCCTATACTTTAGACTTTGACCAATCTAAAGTGAACATAGTGAAATGGTCATTCACTGATTCAAACTCAGTGATGGTCACAAGAAGATATCATTCAAGTAAGGTCTTCAAATCTATAAATGAACTAAAGAATCTATCTACAAAAGACCTGCTCACCATCCAGCATCTTGAACCACAACAAGGATCTCTTAATGAACAACAAGAACATCATCTCAAGACTTCCATGATTAGAGAAATTTGGAAGATTCTTGATGGCAGAAAGAAAAAATAAAGGATTAGATAAGGTTTTAGCTTCATCAATCCAGGGGAGATTGTAAAGACAAAAAGGATTGAAGAAACCATTTTTGGAAACCTTAGTCTAATTCATGTTTCTGCAAATAAACCTAAGTATAGAAACTGCTGAAGAAGAAGAACTGAAAGTACTAAGAAGAAGATATCAAGTGCTGAAGAGTAATGATCAAAATTCTGAAATCCAACCAGACAATTTACTGAAGAACTGCTGAAGACAAACTACTCATCAGTAGTTTTTCACTCATCAACTGTTTGATGGAATCTTCTAACTGACTTAATACTTCAGTAGTTTAGTTTAATATTAATATTCTTAAAATCTTTGTACAAGAATCAATGCTACAGCCTGTTGTATTATTTGTACATATTATATTGCTTCAATACTTCCCATGTACGTTTACTTTTAGTCTATAAATAGATGGGTTCATCCCACTGTTTTAGACATTTCCTTTTGTAGTTATAATTTCCAATATATCTGAGAATCATTGAAGCATTATTAGTTTTATTCATTAACTAATTTAGATTCTTATTTACTACTTTAGTTCATAACTCAAGGGGGAGTAATAACTCCTGTTTAAAAGTGAAACTTTAACTTGAACACTTAACTTTTAATCCGCTGTGCAACTTACTTTGATAGTTTATATAGACAAGTGTTCATGATAAGAACCTGTTAAACAAGAAACTGATCCAACACAATGAAGCTCCAATTAACCGTGTCATACACCTTTTCCATATCAATCTTTAAGACAAATCCTTTCTTATGATTCTTTTTGAACCAAGATATAACTTCACTTAGGATTAGTGGGTCATCCATAATATTTCTACTCGACAAAAAAAACGGACTGCAGTTCGGGGATGACTAACCCGATTACTACCTTTAAGCGGTTTGCCAACACCTTGGATATCATTTTTGAGATACACCCGATTTAGCTTATAGGTTAGACATCCTGCCTATTATATTATTTATTATTCAGATTCTCAACCTGTAAATTATTGTATTATATTTAGATTTTTTTGACTGATTATCAAACAATGTACCGACTATCTGGGGTACCCACCAATTGATTACAAAAGCACCCATACGTTCCTGGGTGAAGACACGTCTTAGGTGTCCACCCACATGTAGAGCTAGGTAGCCAGAACCCACCAAGCCAGCAATTTTAGGGAAAACTTGACCCCACCTGCCCGAAGGCACGAAAGTGAAAAATCAGTAAAACCCGATCAGAGCAAGGATCAAACCTTACATCTTAACGAGGCTAGGCACTACACATCATTTCCCATGCATTTACTATTATTTCACCTGACATATAACTATAAACAAAATGATTGGTAACAATATTTATTATGATTGGTCAAGTGGGTATCACAAACTTCACCTAAAAGGTTGATAGATGTGTTTATAGGTCTTTTCAGCCAGATTATATTTGCCACACCCCAACCCAGATAGGTTGAAATGTCACTATAACAGATATCAAAACCAAACACAATCCCTTTAAAAAGAAAATAGAATTCAAATGACAACCGAGAGTCTCAAATCAAACCAAACAAAAATCCTAAATCTTAATTTATTTAAAACAGAAATAAACGAAAATAAAAGTTTTATTCCTTCTTGAACTTCATTTCTCTCTCACTCATCCCTGATTCCCCAAATTACCTGCGAACACATACGACAAACAAAACAAAGAAAATACGGCTGAGCCAAAGGTTGCTCAGTAACGAAGAAATAAACAGTACAAGTTAAGCTGGACATATGATAATATGAACTAAGACTGACGCTAAACTTAAATACGATGAAACTGGAACAAATACAGATATGAATTGAATCCCAATACTTATACAAAATCGAATACATATAGAACTATTCATATATATAATCGAAACAGATCAGATACTAAAATACGTGACTACACATGCCAATAAATAAGTCATGTAATGCAGAAGCACCCACAAGCCTAAACAGAGGGGTACATAGATAGCTAGCCCATGCACCTATGAGATGGTGCATGTGGCGTACACACATTATTCCATCTCCAGAAAACAAAAACATATAACAGAAGTCAGAATCAGATCTAGGATATATCCATACGCCTCCAAGGGACCATGTAAGAGACGCCGTGATTTTGATTACGCACTGTCACAGAAAGTGTTCATGTCGTTGACGCCCTGACGTGTGCGTAACTATACATATTTTACAATGGATTTTAACACACGTTTTTGCTTTAATATTTATAAAAATGGTTTCGACCTTCATATTAAAACACACACACTAGGGCAAGTGTACCCTGTCATATATGTAGTAAGTACAGATAAGAACCAAGTATCGATCCATGGACGCGCGCGGAGCAATGGTACTAAAACTCTATCCCCGATTCACCAGTAAGTAAAAGATAAGTTTGAGTTTTGTTTAAGACTAAATTAATTCTAAAACATGTAAATAACTTAACTACGACTCCAAATAGAAAATATAACTATATAAGCTATAATACGCCAATCCTAGCATGTCATCTATATAAGAAATAAAGGCGTGATCAACATTCCCATTTTTCGACAGTTAGTGTCCCTTTCGGGCATCCTAACATGACAACTATACAGAAAGCTAACACGAATACACACGTTAACCGCTTCAAGTCGTTTATTAGCGAGCAGCTGATATGATCTCACGCAGATCTTCTAAAGATAAGTTAGTCATCCGTTAAGAGTTTTCTAACCTCACTAATTCAGGGAAGCGATACCGAATACACAACACAGCCACCTAAACTAGCATAAAGTAGAGCATTTCACAACCTATTCCATTTTACCAACTTTGAACCCAGATCTACTAAGATCGCTATTTTTACCAAAATAACTACCAAAGATCATTAATCGTGTCAAAGACTAGTAACGACACCATTAGGCTTTTTAAACCCTTTTACGTGCCGGTAAGCATTTTTAACCGTTATTCGACTGACTTTAACCAAACCAATACCCGGTTACAGTTTCATGGCATAAACTATTTAACAAGTTAACTAGTCTACTACCGGACGATTAAACGGACGGTTTTTCAACATTTATCCGCCTAACACATTCGACAATCGCTAAAGTCATTCAAATACAGCTACAAATCCATCAACAACGAAACAAGGTTGCGCTATGATCATCAAGATCTAAACATGAAAAACGCCAAATTCATACAAGACATGATTAACTATACAAACGATTGTTTAACATACTACATACTAGTGTTCTTGCCCGTAGGCGTACGATTAACTAAATAAACATCACAAACAAGCCAAAATATTCAGATTTGAACTACTTAAAAGTTTATAGATCAAACCATAAATCTTGAATGTGAAGGATCGGATGATGATGGTTGGATCGGACGGCGTCCCGGGCTTGTTCCACGCTTGTGCAGCACTTCGTTAGCCCAGAAAATCGCCTCAGAACCTCTCTAGGATACCCAATTTCACCCAATATCTGATCAGTAAGTTTTGCTCTGTTTTTATACAAGTTTTGATTTTGTGCACGGCCGTGCACATAAAGTGCACGGCCGTGCACTTTAACTTTTGATGTGACAGGCAAGTGGGCAATTGGTTCCTGAAAATATCTTGGGTTGCGCATGGCCGTGCAACAGGGGTGCACGACCGTGCGGGTCTGGTGGTGTCCGGGTATAAGGTGTGCACTGGCTGGTGCACTGGCAGTGCAGCCGAGGAACTGGGTCGCACGGGCATGTGCACGGGAGTGCTGATCAAGGTGCCCGGGAATCTGATGTGCACTAGCAGCTGCACTGCCGTGCCACATGCGCTCGCACGGCCGTGCGCTTGGGGGTGCACGGCCGTGCACATCTTCCAGATTTGCCTGATTGTGCAGCAACTGTCCGTTTAGTCCAGATTTGTCTGATTTCTTCGACTTTGTCTTTGGGGCATCGTTTAAGACCTGCAATAAATATATGAAGCGGTTAAGTACCGAATTCGTGCAATTATGGTCGAAAACGCGTAATTTGGGAGTTTAATCGGGGATTTATATATGTATAATTTAACGTATATCACGCCCCAACGA
The DNA here is from genome assembly GCA_028751855.1 of Ambrosia trifida. Classification (NCBI taxonomy): domain Eukaryota; kingdom Viridiplantae; phylum Streptophyta; class Magnoliopsida; order Asterales; family Asteraceae; genus Ambrosia; species Ambrosia trifida. Next base: position 103,659,566 of record CM054123.1, on the reverse strand, counting down.
CAAGTCAGACACATAATGCTCGGGTGACAGAGTACAAAAGCCATATCATATTTTAAAAATACTAGCATAAGTCTAAAGGGAACATGCAACAATGATTACAAAATTAAGGTATATTGCATCCTATCAAATATCAAAAGAAACATATGAATCCAACAAAGTCTGTACTACAAAGCAACAGATCAAGATCTAAAACAAATACTATAAAGACAGGAAAACGGAATCCGTACCTTAATTAGCGAGCAACAAAATCCACCAAATCAAAATGATCTAAACTATTATGCAAACCTAAATCCCATGAAACCAACGGAACAACACCGTCACTCAAAACGAACAAGGGACAACTGTGGTCCACGAATGTGTTGATCGTAGGCCCAAAGAAAAGACTAATTTGCGGTTGATGCCAACGAAGTAGCGGTGGGTTGTAGGGTATTGTTATGATGACAACTCGAACATAAAATTGTAAAGGGTTTTGAGAGGTGTGAATGAGACCTGGATGGGTATAAAATACTGATGCAATCGTTGGCGAAACATGGGGTTTCATCCCAATCCTCTCGGAAGTTTGTTGATGAGATTTCAAACATAAAATTTGAAAAAAGCAACTATGAAGGTTTGGCCATATAATGTTATCCATTTTGAAGAAACGAACATGGGTAGAGGATATGGTCATAGTCATGGGTCTTATACTAAAAAAAATCTATTATAGTATTATTTTACATTATATATTAGTCAGGATAATAATTAGTTTTATTCCTTTATTTATTTTTCGAGTATTACAATATCGGTATGAATTAATCGTCCAAATAAAGATAGAGAAATTTTTTTTTTTTTTTGAAAAGTTAAACTTCATTAAGAAAACGCCACAAGAGGTCCTCAAAACAAGGACCCAAGGGCAAAAAACAAATGAATTACATGACGTTCAAAGGAAAATTACACCAAGCGATCCAATCTATGCCTTTAAATTTCGATCTATTCTGAATCCAAAAAACGAAGTAGTTTTGATGTGCTCCACAACCTCAATGGCTCTTCGACGCTTGTTGTTGAAAATTCGATTGTTTCTTTCATTCCACAAAGCCCACATGGTAGTGATCATAATCCCTCTCAATGTGTATTTATTGTCCTTCGAAGTGGCTTGAGAATATGCTAACTTCAAAAGATCCGAAACTTCAAAAGCAAAAATAGGAGACATGCGACACCATGCTTCGACCCTAGACCAAATCTCCGCAGCAAAAACACACCCAGTAAATAGAGTAATTTATACGTTTAAAATCATAGGTTTCATCCAAATTATTATTATTATTCTGGTGTTTTTCTTTCGCATTGGAGTCATTTAGACTGTGTTTTTCTTTCAGCCAAATATCATTTTTAATCTTCCAATTACCAAAAGTGTTAGTCGCCTCATCTTCACGTTGGGGTGACAATTCTTAACACAGCTTGAAACTTAACCCGAACTTAATACGAATAAAACAGGTTTTGGTCGACAAACACAACCCGTTCAAAACTGGGTCGGGTTTAGATTGACTCGCATTAAAAACAGATCGAGTTTGGGTGTAGCACATATAAAAAAAGGGGTTGACCTGTCAACCTGTTTAACTATTTAAAAAAAAGAAACTTTAATATTTTTGTTTTCGTTTTTTATTTTGCCATTTTACATGGATAGTTATAACAATGTTACCTTTGACACACAATATTATTAAATATGTTATGATAACCCTCTTAAAAGCCCAGACACAATTAACACCCCTAGCACCACGTAGACAGAAAGCCAATACCTAAATTGTCTAATAACTAAGTGTTGTTGAATAAGCTAATATGCAATCATTTAACAATCATTATTCAGATATTTATTTTTATATTTTTTATTATATCTTTTTATTTGAATATTTAATAAAAGATTAATATTAAAATATATTTAAAAAAAATAGAAATACTACAATATCATGAACCAAACCAATTACTCGTCTTCCTTGTCATTGTTGTCCTACGGGTGATTAACCCATAAATGGTTTGTCAAGTCCACACTTAGATCATTATGTGTATCACGATGATGCAATTTTATAAGGATAGCAAGTCTTTCTTCCGCGTTTAATGTTGAAGCTAGCAATTCCATATCGTCTGGATCATAATCTTGACAAATCGTCAGACCTGAGTCCTCTAAAATCACGTTATGTAAAATAATGCAAATGTACATAAAATTTTGTAATTTTTTCTTTATCCTAAATTGTAACAGGTTGGGCAATTATAACCCATCGTTTCTTCAAAACCATGAAGATACATTCAACATCTCTCCTTCCGGGTTCTTGTTTTTTCATAAAATATACTCGTTTTTCGTCAAGTTGACTTGAGTATGCTTTCACAAACATGCACTACTCGAGATAGGGGTGAGCAAATCATAAGAACTGACCCGCCCATTGCCCCGATCGGACTCGATATCTGATAATCCTACAAAAGTGGAACCGAAATCAATACCTGGAAAAAGGGTCAGTCTTTGGTCCCGTTCCTGTAGTCCTTGTAACACTCCAACCGATGGCGGAATCATCGTACTAAAGTGTATATATTTTATTCAATACTTCAAGTTACAATTACAAATATCATCCAATACATATACAATTCCACACGTTGTTTGAATTAAGTCTTTACTAAGTCCATATGTCCTACATGAAGTATCTCAATAATCAACCTGAAACATGTACCAAATTAATTTTGTCAACATAAATAATGTTGGTGAGTATACTCGGTTTGTATACGTATAATATAAGTTTAAAGAAATATTTTACAATCATGTGTCACGCTTCATTCAAAGCAAATATCAAAAATACGTAAATACACATATGGGCCAAAATCAAACCTTAATGATGACAATGACTAAGGAATTATCAATGACCTATGACTTCCCACACACATAGATACTTTCCACAAGGCGGTTTGTCATTCCAAATAGCGCTATTCATTGTTAAAGTCGGCTAGCTAAGTTAATGATTTCGTAATGATTGCAACTATACTATGTTTATGTTGAATCAGAAAGCACACGAATTCAAAGCATAACACGTATATGAATTGTTTCTTAATATGTATACATGAATCATCACAAAAGTGTAAAAATGAAAAAAGGGGATAAGTATACTCGCATTCACTAAATAGTTAAGTCACTAAAGTGTTGTGAGCGTGACTTGGCAAATCCCGAAGTCTCAACCTAAAAGTATGGTATATGTCACACCCTCAAATTCCAAATGCGGGGTTTTACTGCGAGACGCGTGACACACCAGGATCCAAGTCAACGGTCACAATAAACGTCAACTATATGATATTAAAATGACGTAAACCATTCATTAAGTTCTCAAAATGTAACCACAATAGCGGAAGCATAAAACGTGTTTACAACTCGTAAAGTAAAAGTTATGAGTCTGATAATGTTCAAAACCAAGCAAGTGAAATCCTAGACGCCGTACGACACCGTGCGCCTATCAATAGCTGCTACCTTAGCAACCTGAGAAAACATGCTAAAAACGTCAACACAAAATGCTGGTGAGTTCACAGGTTTTTGAGTAAAGCATTTCCAAAAGTGTTTCCAAGAGTTTCCAAGAGTTTCAAAAGTTCCCAAAGGTTTCCAACAGTTTAAAAGTTCCATCCAAAAGTTTCCAAGAGTTTCCAAATGTTACCAAAAGTTTCCAAATATTATCGTTATGCTTAAAGGATGCCAACCTAGGAATATGAAACCACTCATACGATACCAAGTGCATGACACTTACTGAACTGCCAACCCAGACATAACTGAACTACCGAATCCCCGGTGAACTAAACATACGAGCCCAGCCAACCGAACTGCCGAACCACGGCTAACTGAACTGCCGTCCAACGGCAAAACTGAACTATCGTATAGTAAGAACACAAAGTAACACTAGCATAACATGTTCAGCATAAAAATGAGTATGTAGCATGTTTCTCCCCCGAAAACGTAAACACAGAAAGAGGGGCCGTGAAACTCACCTTAGGTTGCGTCTTCAAGTTAATAAAGATCCCGACACGAACTGATAGTCCCAACTACCGGCGACCTATCATAATGTTTGCATAAGTGTTTCGACTATTAACCCATAGGTTAACTAGTCCCCGATTGTCCAGATCGTGACCACGTACGTTTAAAAATGTGTTTAACCGTTAACCCGACACAACGGACAGACCCGACATCCCGTTGGTGACCCATTACACAAACTAATCAAGCATATAAGGTTTACACATAAGGTTCAGGCATAAAAAAATTAGATTGCATCCAAAATCGCATATACTAAGTCGTAAGGTTGAATCGAAAGATTTCTGGGTTTGGTTCGACCCTCATGGTGTTCATTCAACCTATTCACAAGTTCATTCGACCTAACACGTGTTTATTCGACCCTAACACATGTTTATTCGACCCTAACACATGTTAATTCGACCCTAACACGTTTTAATTATACCTAAACAGTGTTCATTCGACCCTGTGCATGTTCATTCGACCTTTTTATGGTTGGTTCTACCTATTTGACGTTCATTTGACCCCACGAAGGGTCGAATGAGTTTCAGGTTCGACCCTTTTCTGCAAAAACTCATAAAACGCACCAAATCGCATCTAAACAGTTCGAAAACGTCATGAAACACCACGAATCAAAGCAGCCCAATACCATTAGTCTATCCCCACAAAACCTTACCAATTTTACCTCGAAATCAGTTCTTTAACAAGTTATCCAAAATAGCAAATTATGGAAACGTCACATCATACGCATGCAATCTTTACCCGATATGGAAACTTATCGAAATCATCTATCAATTAGCTCATACGTTAGAAGTTAAATGAATGTTTCTACTAAGGTAGACTTATACGTTAGAAAAATGTTACCCTGAGTATGCCGTGTGTCACATCATCCCCCAGTTGAAAGAATTTTCGTCCCGAAAATTGCCCGAAGCCGAAAAGGAAAGAGACGAAAAGAACGTAAAATTTTCCGGTTGTCACATCATCCCCCAGTTGAAAGGAATCTCGTCCCGAGATTCACTCAGCATTAACCGTAACAAGTATAGACCCAAGTACACGCTTAGGTAACGAATGAGGTTCCCTAGATCCCCATCTAGTCCCCTCGTCCCCACAAGATTTAACCGTAACAAGTATAGACCCAAGTACACCCTTTTTAGACTATTTAATTTAAGAGTCTGTTCTTTAGACGCAATCTTTTTTCGCGTCTAAAGATTAGACGCATGGACATTAAAAATTAAGGCGTCTGAAGGCTTTACACGTGTAATCGACTGATTGGTAGACGCAAAGAGTGTCTCGTCCCTGTTGTTTAGACGCATCCTATGTTTATTTTTGCAAATTACTTTGATCAAATGTTTATTTGTGCAATTATCCCTATTATATATCATACTTTTATCTACATAAAGTCAACACGAAGAGATCAAAACACATTCGTTTTGATATATACGAGATAAATGAAATATTTAATTTATTTATAAGATTACCATTCACGTGTAAATAGCATAAACCCATTGTATGTTTTGCCTGTTTTCGTAAATTGTGGATTAAGAATGAGTATTACTTTAGCCAGCCCTTAGTTTGGCTAAGTGGGTATCACAGCCAGACAGCCTTCCACAAAACGGTTGATAGATGTCTTCTACGTCTTTTCACCATATTGTACTTGTATTAATTAGTTATCCTAACTTATATTGTTTGTGATTCGTTTATTGACTTATATGAGTGTAATCATGCACTTCAAAATGAAACTTGTGTATTCCATTATTAAACTATTATATTGTTTTTTTTTTAATCTACACATATGGAAAACAACGAAGAGCTAACTAAAATCACTTTTTTTTTAACGGTAAATTTCTACTCCTTGTAGGACTTGAACCCATGACCTCCCCCTTAGGTGTTCCTAAACGCTTTGCTTCTACCATTGGGCCACCAACCCCAATGGCAACTAAAATCACATAACATTTGATTTTTTTTCTTCAAGATTACTATTCATGTGTAAATATTTGATTCATTGGTAATCAGTATCTATCTTTATTAAAAATATCAGAGACGTTTTTTAATTAAGGGTGTAAGTGCGTCGCGTCAGGATAGAACCTACATAATCTCAACTCAATTAAAACCTTAAAAAGTTGATCTTGAATAGCTAATGAACAACTCGGCTTGTTAATATACTTAGTTATACTCATCAAATGTTTTTTCAAGGTAAAATTTTCTACTGATTTCCTAAAGGTTTTTTCGTCAAACATAGTTTGTTATAAGGTGTTTGACATTAGGGTTGGTAAAACAGGTATCGTGTTAAACAAGTCGTAAATGACGTCATTAAAACAATTATGAGACATGAAAACAATTCCTTTAACCATTTTATATGGCCCCGGCTATCCACACCCCTCCCCCCCCCCCCCCCCTCAAAGCGTCTCGCTTAGGTCAAAGCGAGGCGCCTGGGAAGGTAAACATACTTGAAATCAATGGGAAGGTAAACAATTCCAGCAGCTGGATATCAGACAGACGTTTGTCAAAACAATTTTGTACTATGCATTCTCGCATGAATATCCTTTGATGAATGTGTATTAGGGGTTGGAAACTCTAAAGACCAATGACCCTCTGGCAAACCTCCGTTAAGGTCTTCAGAGTTTCTATGGGAAGGTAAACATATATAACATTCTCTTCTTGTTCCCTTACAAATCACTTTGCCATTAATACCAATGGACTACCCTCACGTCGGTATGGCCATCACCTAGTTGCAGGTTGCCTTCAGTTGTTGTCAGAGAGATATCTGTCAACGATGAAGGCAACATACTTGAAATCAATGGGAAGATAAACAATTCTCATCCACAATTTCTTACCTATAGCTACCAACCATCCGGTTGTTTTCAGGTTGCCTTCATCGTTGACAGATAATGAGATTTGGTGTTAGATCATAAGCAAAAAGGTAGACCACACCACTGTTAATGAACCCTGTGTTGGATGGAAAGTGTCTTCGGCTTAAATGTCGAAGTAAGTTATTATTTTGTTTTTTAATATTTATAATTTTTTTTACAATAATTATATTAAAAAATTAAAAAAAATAAAATAAAAAACCAATTCAAACCACCAAAACACAAAATTTATCAAAAAAAAAAATCTGGATTCCAAGCGCCTCACTTAGGCCTAAGCGAGGCGCCTGGGTCAAATCAGAATAACTTACCTCGGACCGAGGTAGTTAAAAAAGTAACCAAAGCGCCTCGCTTTGGCCAACGAGGCGCTTTAGGAGGTGAGAATAGAAGTGGGGGGTTTTAATATCACCACCCTTTTATATTTCATGTCTATATCTTCTTTTATATGTTTTATTTGCAAAAAGGAAATTGTCAGCATTATAAGCAGATAAGAAATTGTCATCATTATTTGCAAGACAATTACACTTAATTTTTTTATAGAATAAAGACAGACTCCACACATTAATCTATCAAATAAATGGTAACTCATCCTTATCTAACATAATGTATTTTTATCCTATAACCATGTAAGTGATAAATATTTATACATGTTTTTTTGACAATAGAAAAGATTATAAAAGTAATATTTTTCCTAAGTGTTTATACACTAATCTTTTGAATAATTAAAATACAGAAGTTTTAAATTTGAGAATCAACTTCAGTGCCATATAATTTTAGGACATGTTTGAGGGTCTATCTTCTTATCTCTTTTTTCTACATCCAGTGGCGGATCCAGAATTTTTTTTCATGGGGTGCGGAATCATAGACTTTATATAGGTCGTTTATCTATCAGGTGGCCCGGGTCGGATCGACTCGTATACCAAAAATAATAGGGGTATTGAATTTAAATGATTCAAAGTTTGGCCGATTGGCCAATAATAATTTGAACTTTAACGTTGGACCAGGGTAATCTTACCTGGGCATGTAGGTGTCAAAAATGAACCGCCACGTTAAAGTTTGGATTATTTTTGACATGCAGCGGTTAAGTTTTACCACTCACATGTTCAGTTGAGATTATACTGGTCCAATGTTAAAGTTCAGATTATTATCAGCCAATGGGCCAAACTTTGGATTATTTAAATCCAATACCCCGTTCAAATACTAAAATTATATAATCAACTAAAGGAAACCAAAAGCCAAAAAGTAATTTAAACGTCATTACATATGCATAACAAAATTATAAATCTAAAGTTGTTCTCTTCGAGTCTTTATTTTTTGAAATCTATCTATAACATCTTCAATCTTCACATTTCTAAGCAACTCCTTTTAAAAAAAAAAGCAATACAACTATCATTTAAATTCTCATCACCAATCCTATTAGGCAAATTGTCTTAACTCATCGAAGTTTCTTTAAATCGTCTTAACTTAACACCAAACATTGATTGTGGAAATTCTATACCTCGTGGTCGATATGGTCATCTAAGTATGTATGCCCTTCTGATTTTGTCTCGTTGATTAACATTACATAACGAAATCGGCTTCCTATCGGCAGGATCCATAGGAAGAGTATCCAAGTCAACGAATTCAGGAGTTTTTGAGGATGATTCTCCACTTTTCCTTCTAAGAAACCATTCCATAAAAATATTGTTTATCTAAAACAAAACGAAAATTACAATATAAAAACCCATAATATTATTGCTCATCTAGTCATCTAATAATATTCATAGAATCACATTTATGTAATTAACTTTTGGAGTTTTGTTGGATTTGTTCAATTGTTTGTGAATTGTGACTAGTCAACGTCACAGGTTCCTCTTTTTGTTTAGCGGTCGCCGATCAGAAGCAAAGAGGGAGGGAGATGAACAGTTTTTTTCTTTGTTTAGTGCTCTTCTGCCTTTAGGGTTTTTTTTTTCATTTTAATCAATATTAAAACACATGTGTGCTTATTATAAACTTTGGGCTTGGGCTTGTTCTTGAAATTTGGCTACTAACTAATAAAATGGACTAACTCTTAACATATAATTATATTTTTTTTCTTGGGGGTCGGTTTCAAAACTCAAAGAGGTGCAACTGAAATTTTTCATGAGGTGCGGACGGAATTAACACGCGTATATAACACTATTTTTTTCCCAAGGTGGGCGTCCGCCTCCCTTCAATATAATGTAAGTCCGCCCTTGTCTACATCATTTTCTTCTTAATCTAAAAGTCACAATTTTTAACTTATGACTTATCTCTTTTTTAAAATACAAAAACTCTTAAAAGCTTATTTTTTTCAAACCATTACTCAAACATTTTTTTTAACTTTTGATTCTTGAAAAAGTTAGAAATCAAAAGAAGGTGAAAGAATGGAGTTGAAAACGCTATACATCCTAGTTTTAACCAATAAGAGACATATTGAAAATGTCCAAATAGATGATGAGATGATTTTTTTTTTATATCTTTTTATAAAGACACTTATATGCTGTTCAATTATATGTAATCACTAGTTTTTATTTCGGGAGCGTCCCGGGTTGAAATATCTAATATAACATAATAAATATATTATTATTATTATTATTATTATTATTATTATTATTTTAAACAAATCTCTCCCATAAGATATCATATTCAAATATAAAAAAAACGAATTTCTGCGCCGGGGTATAAATCTAGTGCCATTACAAATGAATTCGGAAGTTTGTAATCGATCATTCTAAAAAGAACAAACACGAAATAAGAAAAAAAAGTTAATTATTGAAATATCGAACGCATTAGTCTAAGGGTTATGTGATGCGTTAAAAAATTCATGGGTATATGATCGAGTATGTAGTTCGGGTATTTGGGTATGTCGTTTCAGGTAATCGGGTCGGGTATCACCTAATCCCAGACCCGACCCAAACCCATAATTTTTTTTGAACTAATCCCAAACCCGACACAATACCTGTCGGGTTACAAAAAATAGTCATTTTTTTCTCCGTTTTTTATATAGCACTATGGTACTCGTTGGAAAGATAATAAAACGCTCGTTAATTTGGTGTAAACTTTTTCTTTAAAAAATCTCGTATATAAAAGATATTAACGTTTAAAAGTTATGGGAGGAAACACGAGAGAGAAAATAATAAAGGTTTAATATTTAATTTTAGTAGATTATGTATTAAATAGATTAGTTAAAAATTATAATAGATTAGGTTAAATCATATTTATTTCTTTTTTTTAATTGGTTTAGAGTTGCCACATCACATCCTATGTGGCATCTCTCAAAAGAGAGATTACATAATATTATGACATGTAGGATTAATCCTTTTGCAATATATATATACTAGCTGATTACTCGGGAGGGTTCCGGGGTTGAAAAATCTAATTTTATGTGATAACCTATTGCAAATGGCTCAAGTTAACTAACCACAAAATCTCTCAATCATTGCATGTTCATAGTTTCTAATCAGTAATAACTCATATTCCCCCACAAAATCTAATTTTACGTGATAACGTGAACACTTTGTGTGTTTTTATCCTATATGAACGAAACCCCACAAAAAAATAGTCGATTTTTTCTCCGTTTTTTATATAACAATATGGTACTCGTTGGAAAGATAATAAAACGCTTGTTAATTTGGTGTAATTTTTTTCTTTAAAAAATCCCGTATATAAAAGATTTAAACGTTTAAAAATTATGGGAGGAAATATGAGAGAGAAAATTTTAAATTTATTTTTAAATTCTTTTTTCCTAAAATAACTCAATTTAATTAAAAAATGAAACAATTTAAAACATCAAAAACTCTACATTATAATGCCACGTGGCACTCTCAAGGAAAGGTTGAGGCTTTCATTGCACGCCACGTCAGCATATACGTTTTCTTTTATATATATACTAGCTGATTACCCCGGGAAGGTCCCGGGGTTAAAAAATTTAATATGATTTAATAAAAAATGATAAAAGAAGAAAACTTAAATCACGAAAATAGTAAATAACTTAAACATAATCAATATTAGTTAAAAAAATATTTATTTAAAAAGTTAAAAAAATAAAAAGCATAAACCATATTAAACATAATACATTATTAAAAGGATAACCTTCAACATATAATCATCTTCACGTAATTTAAAATATGTTACAATTTAACTTTGACTTATATAGATGTAGAATTCATGATGGGGGTTGAAAAATATAACCATTCTAATAATACTAATACTAATAGTAATAATTATTACTCTTGTAATTAAATAAATAAAAAAATAACCTTGTTATAAGGTGACACCATGTGTTGCAGTGTTGCGCGGTTCCTTCTCCTAGATTCTCTTGATAAGTAATGAATAACCTGAACACTTTGTGTTTTTTTTTTTTGAATGAACATAACCCCACAAAAAATAGTCGTTTTTTTCTCTGTTTTTTATATAGCACTATGGTACTCGTTGGAAAGATAATAAAACGCTCGTTAATTTGGTGTAATTTTTTTTATTTAAAAAATCTCGAATATAAAAGATATTAACGTTTAAAAATTATGGGAGGAACATAAGAGAGAAAAATTTAAATTTGTTTTTAAATTCTTTTTTCCTAAAATAACTCAATTTAATTTTAGTAATTGAGAATTGAGAGATAGAGAGATAAATTTAGGGTTTTATGTTTATCTTTTTTTTTAATTAAAAAAGGAAATAATTTAAAAACACTAAAATCTTTCAATTATGATGCCACGTGGCAGTTTCATGAAGAGGTTGAAGGCACCATTGCACGCCACGTCAGCAATGTTCAATTCTTTTATATATATTAATAGATATATATATATATATATATATATATATATATATATATATATATATATATATAGGGGAGGGTTATCTTGAGAACAAGAAAATTTGTGAGAACACTAAGAACCATTTTCATCCATAGATCATCCACAATCAAAGGCTAAGATTAGAGTGAGTTAAAATGAGAAGGGACCATAAATTATAAGACTAAAAAGGGCATTAATGTAAAATTACATTTCAAAACCCTTACATCTCATAATCATGAAACCTCAAGTCACCTTCTTCCTCATGAACTCACAGCCCCAATCCTGTAGGCCGATGATGGATATTATGACCATAAAAGCATTGTTCTAAATCTGATTCTTTGAATCAATCACTTATTCTTCGATGGAAACTCAAATCACTGGAAAAAGATGAAGAAGACGACAACAACAGTAAGAGCTGTGATTTCGATGAGCATGAGGATGGACATGTGGCGGCGGACAATGGTAATGAAGTTGAATCGGAGGGAGAAAAGCCAACGACGACGTCATCCTCGATTCCTGATTTGTCTATTGTTGCCGATAACTGACATGGCTTCAATTCTAAGGCTAGATTGTGGTCTTGTTGATCATTCGATTCAGATTTCTAAGGATTAATCGAGAGAAGAAAAGCGGTGTAGGAAAGTAATTAACATCAAAATCAATCAATTTGGGATGGTATGGCGAAGATGATCGTCACCGAGGAGGATCGTAAGGAGTTCCAGACCAAATACAGCCAGGTATTAAGTAAAAGCACTCAAAATTTTCAGATCTATGTATATATGTATGTGTACATAACTACGTATCGAATCTTTAGATGTTAGTGTAATGAGCAATATGGATCTATACTTGATCCGATAGGTAGTGTTTTCGTGTCTTGCAATCATTCGGATTAAGTTAGATACTGAAATGATGTTTTATATATGACCTACAAGTTTTACATAAATAATTTTTAGTTAGTAATGAGAAGTTGATCTGTTTTTGCGCATAAGACAAAGAATCTAGACTTCTGCAGATGATATTGTTTCTTTTGACTGCTTAAAATAGTTAATGTTAATGTTTTGAGTGATACGGATCTGCAATTAATCATGTAGTTAGAGATTATGTGAATTATAAACTTTCATATTAGGTTTGATGTTAAATGGTGTTTCATTTACATACTTTTGGTGTACACATGTTTTTAGTTGTTGTATTGTTTCCTTGGACTGCCTAAAGCAATTAATATGAATGTGTTGAGTGTTGTCGATCCATGTTTGGTTAGATAGTTATGATTTCTATGAATTAAATGATTAATGTATTCAAGTTGATAAACCAACTGTTTTTCAAATTATTTGTTTGATCATAAATTTTTCTCTAACCATTGCATTTGATCAATCTATGCGATTGTAACTGATATATGAGATGTTTGGGTATAATTTTTGCATGTGTAAATCAGCTTCGTTACTACTGCATTTGTGGAAATAAGAAATTACACATGTGTAAATTGTTTTTGGTATATTGCATTTGTGTAATTAACTAACTTACACATGTGTAAATAAGATGTTTACACATGTGTAAGTAAGTTGTTTACACATGTGCACATTGAAACAAGGATATTGGAACAAATAAGTATGATAAAATAAGTGTAATTATCCAGTTTACACATGTGTAAGGAGGTTGTTTACGCGTGTGTAAGAAAGCAGTTTTGCTCACTTACACATGTGTAAGTCAGCTGGATTATTTGTATAGAGTAGCAGTAAAAAAAACAAATGGTTTAATGTTATTGTAATTTTGACCAGGCGCATAAAAAAGGTACAATCTACCATTGATTGGAAAATGACAAAGAGAATCTTGAGAAGTCAATTGTAGAAGCCGAGAAGATGATACAAAGATCGTACTTTGGAAAGCAAACATTAACCGAGAAGACGTAATCGAGAAAGCATCGAAGTTTAAGAGAGACAAAAATGAAAGAAAGAAGACTAGACTATATAATGGATTATGACTTGCTTCTATGTTACCGTGGTTAGGATATATCCAGAATGCATTGTGGTTCAAGAAAGAACAAAATGAAAAGCTAGAGTAGTTGATATTTTGAGTAATGACTAGTTTTTATGTTACCATGCAAATCGCTAACATGGATATCATGTAATCATGGATTATAACTTTTGATATATGATATATGGATGTTTATGCTGGTAATGTGTTTGTTTAAATGTCCGGAAAGTTTGGCTTTGTTGAGAATGCAGTTTGGTTGCAATGTCCGCAATTTACACTGTTGTAAAACAGGCATGTACACATGTGTAGTAACATACAATTGAAAAAAACTAGACACTTTCACATGAAACCAGTTGGAAAAGTGTAATTCGGAAACAAATAAGGGATAGAAGGAAATTTACACATGTGCAAATCAGTTTCAAAGTTTAATACAAAAACAAATGTGTGACAGTGAGTAATTTATAAATGTGTAATACAATCGAACACAGAAAAACTAAGACTAAAAGACATTGAACAATTTGCACATGTGTAAAACAGCTTCAAAGTTTATCCAGAAACAACTACGTGACAGCAAGGAATTTACACATGTGCAATTCAGGTCTATATGAGTAAAACTTCAACAAATAAGTGACAATGAACAATTTACACATGTGTACGTTTGCTGTTGTACAAAAACAAAATAAGTGACATTAAGCAATGTACACATGTGTAAGACAAACAACTAAACAAAACTAGACACATACACATGTGTAAGACAGACAACTGAACAAAACTAGACACTTAAACATGTGTAAAATTTACAGCAACAAATGTATAATATGTAAACAAAATGAGTGACGTTGAGCAATTTACACATGTGTAAATTGAAAAAAACTAGACACTTACACATGTGTAAAATAGCAGCAAATGTATAATATAGAAACCAAAAACATGGCTGTGAGCAACTTACACATGTAAAACAAACAATTGGAATAAATTAGAAACAAACCTCAACACATAATATTAGAACACTGAAATTATTAAATTAAAAACTACAAAATTTTAATGTCAAAGTCATACGTTACATGTATAAAATTCATATTACATGCACACTTATTTAGAAATAAAAGTAAAGATATAAAAGGTAAACTTCATTCAACATCAACATCTTCTTCACCATCAACGTATTCTTCACCATCTTCATCAATATGACTCTCTTCATCATTTTGATTGAGTTTTGTTGGACAGTTTCGAGAATCATAAATTGAACCAAAGTATTGGATGCAGTCAAATTATTCTTGAAAAGTGTGTTTGAGCGTTCACACCTGGATGTGGTTTTCATTAAACAACACATGGGTATTTCCCTAAAATAACCAGGGACCTACTGATCCAGAATAGAAAACATTTCGGATAACCACATGTGATGCTTCAAGTTGCATTCAGTCGTCAATAACTCACATCGCTCCTCAAATGTGGAAGGTGTGATAAAAAAATTCCATAGCAACTTATGTATATGTTTTCTCAAGTTGGTATTCTCTAACACATCTCCACCAACCTATGGATGCAAAAAAGTGGTAGTGAGCAAATTACACATATGTAAAACAGACACTAATACATGTAAAATACAAATAAACACAGGTAACCTTAAACTAAGACACTACACAGTTTACACATGTGTATATCAGCTTCAAATAAGTGGCAGTGAGCTATTTACACATGTGTAAAACTGACACTTACAAATGTGTAATACAACTAAACATAGATAACCAAGAACTAAGACACTGAACAGTTTACACATGTGTATATCAGCTTCAAATAAGTGGCAATGAGCTATTTACACATTTGTAAAACAAACACTTACACATGATATATACAACTGGACATATGAACTAATATCAGCTTCAAAGAAACAACATTTTCCTCTCTAGCAAACACCATATTCAAAGCAGGTTTATGCACTGCCATAACGTTAGGTATCCAACATCTAGAAACATTAGGTTAGTCAAGAGTAGTAGTGTAGTACTGCAAGCAGATTCCTGAAAATCCAGTATATGAGTCTCTACTATAACAAAACAATGTAAAACATAGATACACGAAACAAGAATAGAATAGATGGAATATGGAATACAGAACAACAGTTACACGAATGTAAATATAGGTAAATTGGTAAAAGTAAATAGTAACATTACATTTCAAGATCCACCATACAAGCCTCGATGCAACTAAATTAAGTAGGAACAACATGATAATAAAAGCGTTATAACACATACAATTGATAAAAATAAATAGTAACATTACATTACAATATACGAGTACTAAAATATACAATAAAGCGGACAAACTAACCATGATCACTACCATTTAACGAATAAAAACAAATTACTTCAAATTAAGAGAATTCATATGAACTAATATTACACAATCATTACTGAATTTACACAATCAGTGTGTGCATCAATTTTAGGTTAATCCATATTATCACATGTTTTAGGTTGGAAACACAAATCACATGAAATCAGATTAACAAGGCTAGGCACAATAATATTTCACATTAACATGAAATCAGATTAACAAGTATATAAACAACAATATTCCACCATCAAACAATTTTCGCTATTTTACAACTTAAAACCATGAATCAAACACTATTAAATTGTAAATTAACAATTACTAACAATTTTCGTTGCATTAAAAAACCCTAGATCAGATCGTGCAATTGTAAATCGAAGAGAAGAAATTACCTGAAATAGATAATATCTAGCAATTGTGCATCAATGAACAATGAAGAATTGATGACGGATTGAATTAGTGTGATGATAAGGTGAAGAATAGATGAAGAATTGTTGATGGATTGAGTTAGATCATGGAAACCCTATGAAGAACTGATGAACAGATCATGATTTCTATGAGTGTTTTATTGTTAGGGTGTTAGAGGAGGCACAATTACCAATTTACCCTTTTTATTAAAACTTAGTGGAAGATAAATGAGTGGTTGAGATTTGTTCTCATTGTTCTCACAAAAGATGAGTGTTCTCATTTAAACCTTCCCCTATATATATATATATATATATATATATATATATATATATATATATATATATATATACTAGCTGATTACCCCGGGAGGGTCCCGGGGTTGAAAAATCTAATTTTACGTGATAACCTATTGCAAATGGCTCAAGTTAACTAACCACAAAATCTCTCAATCATTGCATGTTCATAGTATTCTAATCAGTAATAACTCATATTCCCTAATCTAAAACCTAATCAGTAATCATCTAAAGAATCACTTATGTAAGCTGCAACTATTCAAAAACTCATCACATCTCTCTAATTTCTCATATTCTAATGGCTCTTATAATTCCTAACCTAATCAACTAAACAAACACTTAAGTTGGAAGTTGTAACCATTGCATCTCATTATGCCACGTGGCATAATCAAGAGATGGTTGAGGCCACCATTGAATGCCACGCCAGCAACTATCAATTCTTCCCGGGAGCGTCCCGGGGTTGAAAAATATAACCATTGTAATAATACTAATACTAATAGTAATAATTATTACTCTTGTAATTAAATAAATAAAAAAAATAACATTGCTATAAGCTGACACCATGTGTTGCAGTGTTGCGCGATTCTTTCTCCTAACTTCTCTTGATGAAGTATACCTAGTAAAATTCCAATGATAACATGACGATTGGGCTGATTTTTAACATCGTAGATAAGAACCTGTTTAAAAGAAAAAACATGATTAGTGAACAACATGAACAATTTGTGTGTTTTTTTCCTGTATGAACGAAACCCCACAAAAAATAGTCGATTTTTTCTCCGTTTTTTATATAGCACTATGGTACTCGTTGGAAAGATAATAAAACGCTCGTTAATTTGGTGTAATTTTTTTCTTTAAAAAATCCCGTATATAAAAGATATAAACGTTTAAAAATTATGGGAGAAAATATTAGAGAGAAAATTTTAAATTTATTTTTAAATTCTTTTTTTCCTAAAATAACTCAATTTAATTAAAAAAAGGAAATAATTCAAAAACACTAAAATCTTTCAATTATAATGCCACGTGGCAGTTTCATGGAGAGGTTGAAGGCACCATTGCACGCCACGTCAGCAATGTTCAATTCTTTTATATATATTAATTAATAGATTAATAGATATATATATAGATAGATACGATCACATTTTAAAATTCCAAATATAAGAAAGGTTGAAACTAAAACGGAAAAAGTTGGCTACAAATATAGCTTCATGGTTTTTTTTTTAAAGTGGATGACAACTGTTACTTGTTCCTACTCCTATCTAACTTTTAATCCCTGGGGACTGAGGTTTATTCTATGTACTAGTCGTGGGTTTAGGTTTGATAACATTATCCAACTATGAAGATATTAAATAAAATCAAAATTTGTTTTGACGTCAACAACTATTGTCTGTTTGCTTTTTTTTTTTTTTTTTTTTTTCAATGTGCAACAAAACCGGGGTACACTTGTTGGCAAAAGACCACCTACATGGCAATGTTCGTGATCTCAGACAACGTTGGTGACTCGCTCGAAGGTCCACTGTTGTAAAACTCTTGCCTTATGCATGACATTTAATCACGAATGAGACTCCAATCAGCGACCTCCCCTAGAGAAAGTCACACAGATACCGCTTGAGCACCGCTCCTATGGTTTTCATGTTTCTTTGAACTTTAAACTTTATAAATGCTGAATTAAAAGTCATTTAATTTTTCTACTTTTTTTAAAAAAATACATATATATATATATATATATATATTAACAAGCAAATAAAAAGTAACTTGTGGGATTACTCCACACTAAGTAGCATAATTCGTAGGTATTGGTTTCATTTGGTTTGTTACGATGGCAAAACTTGTTATAGAAATGGCAAGAGAACACCAAAAAAGAAAGTCGTGATATGCTTTAGATGACATCAACACACAATTCACATTGATTAAAAACCATAAAAACAATAACCGATACCAGCTCTGATACTTCCAATAACGGAATGGATGTTGTTCGGTCTGAATTGGTTTGGTTCGTCACGTAACCGTATGATACCGATACTCGCTGCAACTTCAATACCGAAAAACACTCTGTTTTAAATTATTTATTTATTTTAAACTGCGATCATAATTCTTCATTTCATGACTGTCAAATTACATTAAAACTGGCTGACGGGCAACAAGTTGCGCCGCCACACCTTTCTAAATCGCAAAAACTAATCTACTAAACACAACCCCCTGCCCCCCGGAGCCGAAACACTGCTATGAATAACCCGTTGGACCCTTATCAGGAAACAGATAGCTTTCGGTGCCAAGGAGCCAAAGGTATCAAAACCCAAGGGGACGAAAACATGTTGGTTAACTTCGCAAGCTTTGGCGTGTTTTTCCACTTTCTCTTATTCCGCCTTTCGCATTGCCTGTCCAGCCACGAAATCATTATCTCGTAAACTAACTAGCGAGGACACACCTGTGAGGTCAACAGAAACGTGCCCAGCCCACCTACGGCAGGTAAAAAAAAACTAGTTAGATATTGTTTAAGTTTAAGTACTTTACATATTAGATCTAGTCCGTAATTTGTTATTTTTTATGTTCTTATAATATGGGCCTACCAGGCGAAAATCATTTAGTTTGAAAATAGAGATTAGATATTTTGAAGCCCAAATTGAATATTCGAAATTGGTATATCAAAAATCCATTATTTTTACCAATAAAATAAAAGTTAAATGTTGGTGCAACGTGAACATAATCGTGGCCCAATTGTGTAATAAAGAAGATTAAAGTTATAGAAAATAATCTTTATGTATACTAGTAGGAATGCCCGCGCGTTGTCAGTATGTTTTAACTGAATTAATTAAAACAGCTTTGTACTTGGTTTCTATTTATTTATAAGTTGTTTCGTTTTTTATTAGGTGCGGGGTTACTTGAAAAAAATTAGTGATAACATGAGTAATAATATGTTTATTACAGATAACATGTTTTGTTTTGGTTATTTGATGTATGTATGACATGACCTTTAATGTCAAACCCGGGTCTTCGTGTAAAAAGTCAAACCAAAACCTGATTAAAGATATTTAATGTCAAACCTAATACTTAGACTAATTATCTATGAAACATTGAAATGTAATAAAGATAAAACTGACAACACAGTCAGTGAATCACAAAAATTAATTATTCATATAAGTTTTTATTCACTACTATCTAAACCAGGTAATCGCATACTTTGGACCAGTGCATCCCATTGTTGCCCCAAGCTTTAGCACCACAAGCTTATCCAATAGACTCTTGGTTATTAAAACCAACCAAAGATTAAACATTATTTCTATTACACGTAACAAATTTCAGTAGAAAAAAATACTGAATTATTACATCATCAAGAACATACAATCCTAACTCGGTAACATATTTTATTGTCGTTTTATTACCCAAAAAAAACCATAAAATTCAAATACATAAACCAAATCCCTCACAGCTCCAAAACAATAACCAAATCATTACCGCTAATAAAAACACATTTGAAATAACAATTATCAAACAATGCACCAAACAAAATTAGAAATCCTACCTATATTTGTCACCCTATTTGATGCTTTTAAGTAGCTATCAACATTAGCCATCACTTCTAAATGGTGATTTGCGATAATGTGTAGTGCCCACCTACCCCATACATATTTTGAAATCAATTTCTTTTAGTTAGTTATATAGTTGTTTAAAAAGTAATCTCAATTGTAAAGATGATCTTTCTTGTCTATAACTATAAAAAAAATCAATGAAAACAAACTGTTGGCATTTCACCGAACACCTGATAGACATCCCTAGAAAACTTGGAGCACATGCATCATTCAACTAATGAACAACCTAAACAACACATTAACACATGCAACAAAGAAGAAAGTTGAATCACAACACGAAAAGTGTTATACCTTAAGCTTCGATTAATCAGATTACTCAGAGTCAGAGGCCATAGTCTTCTTGGACAATTTTGAAAAAGTATAAGAGGAGACATTAAGATACAATAATTGCGAATCAAAAAGTTAAGAAACATGTAAGAAGATTATAAGAACTGACATTAGAAAACACCAATTGCGAAACAAAGAGTGAAGAACATAAGAAAGCATCTGAATTATAAGTAGCCATTCGATATTTTCAATTTTCGTCATTAGCTTTGTTACCTTTGTATGATCTGATGTATAAAAATCCTCCTGCACTGCTGAAAGATGTATCAACTTCTTCATGTTTCTAACCGAGAACACTCCATCTAATTCTGCCAAGTCCGAGTGTAGAGCCGCATCTTCTAAACTCCAGCAAACACCTAAAAGCTGCCCCCCATTCCCAGCAGGTTCCATGATTCTGTCAGGTACCCTACACATCTTCTCAAACTCCTTGCTAAAAAGACGAGAAAAACGATGTTTTAGAGGCGCATTTACATTCCAAGAATCCAGCCAAAATCTGACCTTCCCATCCCCTACCTTTCCAACTATCAAGCTGCTAAAGTCAGTCCCCATAGCCTTTAACGTCATAGTTTAACAACTCATGAGAATGTTCAAGTGATACACCTTATGCATGTAGCAAACTATGTTTCAAACAAAGATGTACCAATTTGAAGTTAAAATATTAAATCACATGATGAGATTCTTAAAACAGAACCATGAAAGTTGACTTTCAAACTCAAACAAATAACTATCCAACATCTATAGCATATCAAATTGTATCTAAAACCTACTGACAACCAAACTTTATACAAAAAAAAAAAAAAAAAAAAAAAAAAAAAAAAAAAAAACCCTACTTTGGAGCGGGAACATAAGTTTAACCATTTGACTTAATAGAAACTCGGGTTCCTCTGTCGTTACGGGAGACCGGGGCTGATTTTTGTAAAATCTAGAACCAAAGCCAACCCTAGGCATTGCTAATCAGTCCGGTTGTTGTGGGTTTTATCGGTGTAGTTCATGTTACCTGAATTATGCTCACCACATGCGTGTTGTCATGTTAATATTCACACATAAAACTTGTAACACATATCATTTCAATTTTAATAAATCCATCAACCAACCCGACATATACCATACACAACAAACTATTGTGGTTGTATACACTATGCCGACACCGCCTTTGCATAACCCTCGACCCGTTCGACATAAAACACAACCTAAATTGTCCCGTTTACATGTACACGGGTCGAAATTGGTACCGCTGCAGTAAAAGCAATATAACAGCATGGAACCAAGACTAATTATTGTGGCTATATAAACTATAAAGACACTGCCTTTGGGAGACTCTCAGCCCTTTTGACATAAAAGACAAACTAAATTGACCCGTTTACATGTACACGGGTCGAAATTAGTACATCTAGACTAAAAACAATATACGGGTCCACTACTTCACTAATAACATCAATAAGGGCAACAATCTAAATACTTATCATCTAAATTGATATGAAATAAACATAAACATGAGCATAAACTACCTGACAGAGTGATAAGCAAGACGGGCAAAATCACCGGCCACGCAACCACAGGATCACGGCTCCGTTGTCCATGATGAAGCCAGAAGTGAATTTAAGTAGTATTATACATAAGCTATAGTCAACCAGTGACTTTACTGGTCAAACGGTTTTAATTGAATAAAACATATGTATAAAGTTTTAGTTTTATGCACCTTTAGCACCATTTTTTCTTGTCATGTAAAAACTTTTTGATTTGAAACAATTAATGTTATGGATAAAGCATGTAATTTGGAAGTTTGACTATCAAAATCAAATGAATCTTGTAAACCTGTTAAAATG
Source organism: Ambrosia trifida (assembly GCA_028751855.1). Lineage (NCBI taxonomy): Eukaryota > Viridiplantae > Streptophyta > Magnoliopsida > Asterales > Asteraceae > Ambrosia > Ambrosia trifida. The sequence continues at coordinate 103,637,175 of CM054123.1, read as the reverse complement.
CAAACAACAGTTAGCAAGAACATCTACAACTAACCATCCACATTCACAAACAAATCATGGTTAATTTTAAGCTTAAGGTTGAATCAGTATAAAAAGATAACCCCAAACAGAGCACCATAACTTGCGCCAACCGTAAGGAACTATAATTTTGGCGTTTTAGCATAACGTATTGAAAAAATAAAGTCAAAACTCCGATTCGAGTAAAAGACCAATTTGTTATTTTTGTTGTTGAAAATCTTTGATTGATGATGTTTAAAAAAAAAGAACCTGTAATAGAGGAAGTCGAAATACAAGGCTGGTGCAGTGCCATGCCACATTCAAGAGATGTTCCCGTAAAACTAAATTACACGTTGGTCTATTTAGCTAAAAACATCAATAGCATAGTAATTTGAATGAGTCTTATTATTTATCATTGTTAGTGTTAAAAACTTAAAGTTTATGAGCAAAAAGTAAACATGATTGTGATAATAAGAAATGTCAGAGCAGCTAATCGGTGCTAAAGAGCGAATTCTTCCAAGCTCAACTCCTCTTTGGGGGGGGGGGGGGGGGGGGGGGGGGGGGGGGCTCTTTTAGTATCTAAACCTCATCCCTTAACGATATGATGAAATGATCAACATCAAAGATGTCTTCAAAGTCACTGCATTACTGCAAGTTATAAAGTTACCTAGGATTAGTAAATTGATAACTTTTAATGTAAGTAAACTAAACAAACAAAAGTTCAAGATTATAACAAACTTACTGCTCCTCTCGTTTGATTAATTCCTCCATTGCAAGAAACCATAAGATAACCATTGTTCTAAAAAAATCAGCTGCTCAATAATTTTTTAGGACCAAAGTAAACTAAAAATCCTGGGCCGCTTTATCCAAATATCATTGTTATAACAAAAATTAACTAAAACTTAGAAACCAACTCACAAATAAACAAAAATATAGCAACAAGTTAACATATAATTATTGTTTACAATCCAAATCACAAATTACTTGATTTATACAGAGATGCAGTTAGTTTATACACGTGCAAATGAACAAGGGTTGGCAAGCATCAAGCAATAATATCTATAAACACAATAATAATGATATTACGAAAAACTAAAACTTAAAATCACGATTGTTACATGAAGGTATGAACCCATCCATGGTCCTAATCTATCTATATAATAATTCAATACACTCGGGTGAAATCAAGGCCTTAGAGAGTGTCTGCTTGGATCCAAATGAGAAATGGGGCTCCAATACTTGGACTATAAAAACCGTTTTTTATTTTTGTTTTCTCCATTTACCATCAACTCCAATATACTTTAAGCATTCTTCCTCCTACCTTCCTCACTTTTCCATTTTTTTTCCAAGGTATTTTCTCCATTTTATCTTTGATTTATGTTATTACATCAATTCATCTTCAATTATTTTCGGATCAAATGTTATAAAAATTGTTTATAATTTTTTTGTATTTATAATTCATAAATCAAAATCGGTATTTATAATGCAAACTGGATAGATTTTGAATAATTTGTTGATTTCGAATAAGATATACAAAAAAAAATTTGGTATATAAGTTTTTTTTTATTTATAATTCATAAATCAACATCGGTATTTATAATAAAAACTGGATAGATTTTGAAGAATTAATTGATTTCGATGAGATATACAAAGATTTGTTATATCTCTATTTTTCGATAATGACTGGAAAATCCAAAAACTTCCATGATTTTTAAATGGTTTGTTTCAATGTCAAAAATGATTCAAATGTAATGATTTATTTTATGGTTGAATTTTTTTTTTTTTTTGATTCGTTGTTTCTGATGGATTAAAGTGGATTAAATTGGTTTCTGGGTCAAATGTACAATTTTTTTATTGGGTTTATGGGTTTGTTTAACATATTTGTTTTTTTCATTTGGAAAACAGGATTCCATTCGAAGAAAGAAACTCGATTATGGCTTATCACAAGGGTGACCAATTCTTCAAGGTGATTCATGACCCTTCCGCAAGAGTTTTGGTATGAATCTTAATTTCATCTAAATATGGTTTCTTCAATTTTTTTAGACAAATTTATTATTTCTTTTTTAATGTTTTTTTACGTGTTCATCCAGACATTGTCGAAAGCCATGAACAGGTTTTTGTTATCTAAACACATACACAACAATAATATTACAATTGCCACATACCATGGACAATCTTGGTTTGTGCTGTTAGAATTGACAGATGATGATTTCTGTTTAACAAATGGATGGTCAAAAGTTGTACATGATTTATGCTTCTCGATGTTTTACATCATTTTCGACTTTATTGCTCCAAATACTTTCATGATGAAGCATTACAATCATTCTCCATCCATGCAATCGGATTTGTCATTCTGCAAAATGATTGAACATGAATTGACGACACCTATGGTAAACATGATTAATTTCAATAATTTATTTTACATGTTTTTATATCTTAATTGTCCATTTTTTATGCTAATTTTGCTTTCAGGTTATACCTTATTCCTTTATTAATAACCACTATCCCGATGGAATCCCTAATTTGACTAACACTTCCTTATAACGAATTTGACTGTTAAATGTAGAATCACACAATATACGTCCATTGACAATGAATGCCGTAATCGAAATTAATTAATTAAATAATTGAATTTGAATTTGACTTCATTATAAAAAAATTGACTTCCTTATATTTCGAATTTGACTTTGACTAATGCCATAATCGAAATTAATGAATTAATTGAATTTGAATTTGACTTCCTTATAACAAATTTGACTTCTTTATAAAGTTAATTATTCAATGAATTTGAAATATATACCATTGATTGTGTGAATTGACTTCCTTATATTTCGAATTTGACTTTGACTTCATTATAACGAATTTGACTTCTAAATATAAATATAATAATTATAGAATTGATTGTAAATAATTGAATTTGATTTCCTTATAAAGAATTTGACTTCCTTATAATATGTATCTAAATTTATATGGTATATATATATATAATTATACCATTGATTGTAAATTAATTAAATTTAATTTGAAGTTGACTTTGTTATAACTTTCAAATTTGACTTTGAATTGCTTATAATTTTCGAATTTGAAATTGAATATGAATTTTCGCATAAAACAACCATTCCACTAATTACACTAGGTATCATTCCATTAATTGCATAAATTCCATAAATTCATTATCAGTTTGACTTCCATTAATTACAGACGGTGTAATTCATAACATTCTTATAAATTCCATTAATTGCATAAAACAACCATTGAATTGAATATGAATCAAATGGTATCCATAATTATGTTTGACCAAAAATTCTAATGTGATGTCCTAATTCTACTCATTAATTTAAGTTGTATAATTTGACTTTGACTTCCTTTAAAATTTCGAATTTTAGTTTGAATATGAATTTTGCATAAAACAACCATTCCATTAATTACACACGGTGTAATTCCATTAATTACATAAATTCCATTGATTGAATATGAGTTGAATATGAATCAAATGTATTTATTATTGATTTTGAGTTTGACTTCCATTATTTACACACGGTGTAAAATGAAAATTTCGTATAAATTACATTAATTTAATAAAACAACCATTCAATTAAATATGAATTGAATATTAATCAAATAGTATCCATAATTATGTTTTACCAATCGCATAGATAAACATCCGAATGTGATGTCCTAATTGTACTCCTTAATTGAAGTTTTCGGATCAAATGTACAAAAATTGGTTTCATAAATCATCTAATTCCAGTATAATACCATTTGAATTTTTCGGATCAAATGTTTTTGTTATCTAAACACATACACAACAATAACATTACAAATTTGACTTCCTTATAACAAATTTGACTTCCTTATAATACCATTTGAATTAGATCAAATGTACAAACAATTGGTTTCTGACTATTATTTGGCTCCTTTTGGAAGGTTTATATACAAGGTTTACTAATTTTATGTTGCACGTTCAAGTTTTCGGATCAAATCCGGTAATCTAATTTTATGTTTCAATTTTAAAAGGAAGTCAATCTAATTTTATGTAACGAATGTGATCTCCTAATTATACTCCATAATTATGAATTACCAATTGCATACATAAACATACGAATGTGATGTCCTAATTCTACTCCATTTTTGAAAATCTGTAACAGTGCATCTAATTTCATAACTTTAAATCCCCATTCATAACATTATGCTAATGCTAATTTCACTCCACCATTTCATCCATTCCTGTTCGATCGAATAGCTATAAAAACGTCAAATCACCATTCATACGATTATGCTACCACACATTTCTTGCACTTTGATTAATCGCATACATATATTCTTAGGTGATTTACTGTTTCTCATATTTAGATACATAACCATTATTTTTTCTATTTGTTGTGTTTTAATAGATTAGATGGATGTTTGGCATACATTATGTTCAATCAATCGCATACATGTATGCTACCATACATTCGAATGTTGGCTACCTCCTATAACTTTCATTATTCTTATGTTGTCTACAGTTTGTTTCAAAAGTATTAATTTGAATTTAACCATTTTTTAACAGTCAAAAAGATCAATTGCTGCCGTAGAAGCAAACGAGTTTACCATGGTTAACCGAATTCATGTCAACCGAAACGATGTGGCTTTAAAGCTAAAGATTATTCGGGTTTGGCGTCAACCCGATCGTCGCAATCCTAATGATGTCTACTCAATTGAAATGATCCTATGTGACGAAAATGTAAATCTCAACTACAAGTTTTTATTAAAGCCTTTTATTTGGCTATTTAATTATTTACTTTACACTATTTAATATTTTTCAATTACAAATTTGCTTATAGTCGTACATTAAAAACATCAATTCTTTACGCACATAGTTATATTGTTTTTTTTTATAATTAGCAAGGTGACAATTCATTCCATTGCATATAATTAAATATAAAAGTTTAACATTATTAAATACTTTTTATTTAATATAACTCTCCATTGCATAACCAATTCTTTCTACTTTCGGTAACTAATTATAATATTCATACAGGAGCAGGCTTTGGTGTTATTGGGTAGTATTAAAGACCTATTTACCGAATTTGGCTGGTACTACATGGGATGTCCCAAATGCACCAAAAAATGTAGTATTGATTATGTAATCAAACAAATTGGTGAAGGAAGTTCTGAATTTGAGGAAGAAAAGGTTTACCAATGTGTGAATGTTAATTGTAGTGCCAAACAAGTCGTGCCTACACCAAGGTCGAATTTGTTTATAAAATAAATGTTAATATACATAAATCACGATTGAATACAAAAATATAATTAACATTTTGTTTTACGTTTGTTTTTTTATTTTTTTCTAGATTTAAAATTCAGGTTCGTGTACAAGATCTTAATGGTGCTGTGTCTCTTACGTTGTTTCATCGTGACGCTACACAACTTATTAGTAAAAGTGCTTCTGAATTGCTTGACGAGAATACGGTAGTTCATATTTTTTTGCCATTTATAGTATATTTTATTTTTAATATTTCTTTATTTAAAGTTGTCTAATATTTATATCTTTCTTGATTCCTTCTAAATAGGTTGGTGATACAGTTGAATATCCTGAAGAAATTCAGACTTTGTGGGAAAGAGAGTTTGCTTTCAAAATCTTTGTATCCGGCTTCAATTTGAACAACAAATATGATGTTTATGGTGTAACTAAGATAAGTGATGATCCAACAATTATCTCGGAGCTTAAGAAGAAGTTGTACGTAGGACAGGTACATAAACGAACCCTATTTTCTATAAAAAAACAACTTTTACGTACATAAGACATTTTTACATTACAATGATTTTCAACGTCATTGTTACAGCCTGCTGAATCAGAATCACTTCACACAGAATAACATCAGGGTAGATGAGTATATCAACCCAATCAGTTGTATTAAAGAATAAACATAATAGCAAATGGATGAAAATATACTTATCAATCAACCAAACGCATTTATTAAATATTACCATCGTTATGAAACATAATAAAAACAGGCAACCAAATCATGGTAGAAATAGGAAATAACAAAGTTGAAATTGTTCAAATATATTTAAAAAAAACATAAAGCAATATAACTCGTAGACCATCGGCATAGCAAACTAATCCTCTTCATTTGGCTTTAGCAAGATGGGGACTCAACGGACTTTTATCTTTCTCCATACTACCACAACTTCCAATCTTAGTTGAAGGAGTTGGTGTGCTTTCATCATCAGAAATTGCATCAATCAGTTTACGCTTAACCATTTGATACTTGGAACTGATAGAACATTGTTCGCCTTCAGCATAAACTTTCTTATCAACAAAGTTATCAGCAATGGAAATTGGCGTTTCATTATCACCTGTGTTTGATTTGGATTCCTAAAGATAAAATATTTATAAACATATGTGGAGAATGTAGTAGTGATTGTGTAACAAAAAAAGGCGTAAAATTTTTAATATGAATTTAAATGTGCGTGAAAATGGAAATGTACTCGAGCAAACTAAATTGTTACATGTTTGTTATCTTTATAATACACCCTATTTATATAGCCCCACAAATTTATTTATGATAGTCCATCTGAAATTCGTGGTTTAATTTGCGGCCCAACTCCGGAATTAGAGTAGATGATTTAGGGCCAATACATAATCTAATGGATTGATAAGTTTTTGATTTATTATAAATACCCTACCAACCTTCTTCAGACATTGAAAGCATCCAAAAACACTTTACCAATTGTGAGTTACCTCTTCATCTTCATCAATCAAAGCATTTTTTTATTGTTATTTATAAGATACCTAAATTATCCACTTTAACATGAAAACCATAGTTATATAGGGGTGTCAATCGTGTTGGGTTGATGGGTTGGCGGGTTTACGGGTTGCGGGTTGGCGGGTTGATGGGTTGAAATGTGCAACCCGAACCCGACCCATATTATTATTCGTGTCAAATATTTTAACCCTAACCCGACCCACATAAAATCCGGGTCAACCCGAAGACGACCCGTTTACCCATATTTTTAAATGAGTCATACATGTTCATGAGTTATAAGCGGGTTGTTGGGTTGTAAGCGGGTTATCAATAAAATGTTTAATGGTTAGTATATAAGCGTGACAAATAAATAATATAGTGTGCCAAAAATAACACAATTATAACTAACCATGTAAATAGAAATGAAAAAATAAACATAAAAATATAATAGATTTTATTTTCTAAATACTTAAACGGGTTAACGAGTCAACCCATTTTATATATATGTCAACCCGAACCCGACCCATTTTTAATACGGGTCAACCCAAACCCGACCCATTTTTTTAAACGGGTCGTGTTACTTGACCCAAACCTGTTTTTTTTTCGTGTCGGGTTCAGGTCGGTTTTCGGGCCGTGTCAATAATTGCCGCCCCTATAGTTATATATTAGTTTTAATATCCAGATCATATCAACGCAACATTGAAACATGATATTTATATAAGAAAAAAATATTAGGCTAACCATTATTCTTAAGACTTTACATTATGGACACTCAACTTGAATAATACAAGTCTTAGTTTAATATTTTCTTTTAATTTACTTTGGTTTGCACCGTGGATACCCACGGGTCTCAAACCTAGTCCATAATATACACATACATATACACCGATTAACAGACTAATTGAAGGATATTGTACGGTTGATCAACATTTAACAATAGAAATCGAGCGATAATGAAGAAGAAGATGAATCAATACCTTGAAAGCGTTAGGTTGGTGGCTATTGAAGCTATGCCTAAGTGAGAAATGAATCTGACATTGAATTGTGGAATTAAATGGCGGGGCTCGATCATCAATTATGTGACAGTTTCAGGGATGATTGGAATCCCAATTTATTTATGTAGGCAGGGATGGAAGGGTAACAAGGGACAACGCAGGGCAAGAATGGAATGAAATTTTAGATTTTAACTAATATCAAAAGGTAAAATTACACTAATAACCTTGTAAGTGTCTTAATATACCTCTAGGTGACTAATTTACCCCTATCAAATAAGCTTTATTAAGTTGTATATGTAGCTACAAAACTTATACCCCTAACAAAATTACAATGTGGTACATCACTCCTCCTTTATAAAGTAGTATAGATTTAAAACTACAAATTATAGCTTTCAGTTTAAAAAAAACACTCAAAACAACCTTTATTTATATTTAAAACCCTAATTAGGTTTGTGTTAAAGGTTGTAACCTTAATATATATCAATAAATCAATCAAATTCCAGGAGGCTTCGTGAAGTGCTTCTTTAGGAGTTAAACTTCCATTTGTCCATATTTCGAGAAATAGTATCTCTTTGTTACCATTTTCATAAGAATAAATACTATGATTCGCATTTCGAACAGGCATGAATACAGGATCTATAGGATAACTTCCATCTTGAAAGGTATTTGGCGCTTTTATAAGATATCCGCGATTCTTCTCTATTTGTAATCCAATAACCAACTCAATGGGTTCCGTCAAGCTAGCTATATGTTGTGTATTATCGATGATTTCTACATAAGGCGGTAAGATGATATCTTGAGCAGTTACATATCCAGGGCCCCTGACACAAATAGACGCCTCACAAGTTCCATAGAGATTACTTCTCAATACGATTTCTTTCAAATTCATTAAAATTTCATGTACTGATTCTTGAATACCCATTATGGTAGAATATTCGTGTGATATTTTCTCATATTTTGCGCGTGTGATACATGTTCCTTCGATTTCTCCAAGCAAAGCTCTTCGCATCGCAATGCCTATTGTGTCTGCTTGACCTTTCATAAGCGGAGACAGAATAAAGCGCCCATACAAAAGACGCTTACTGTCTGCTGCTGATTCTACACACTTCCACTGTAGTGTCCGAGTAGATACTGTTATTTTCTCTCAAACCATAATAATATTATTTGATCTGATCATTGAATCGTTTATTTCTCTTGTTTCTCTTGCTATTGAAATATCTTCAATTTTTATTTCTACACACATCTTTTTTTCGGGGGTCTAATGTGGCATAGGGGTTACATCCCGTACGAAAGTTAATAGTATACCACTTCTGCGAATAGCTCGTAATGCTGCGTCTCTTCTGAGACCGGGACCTTTAATCATGACTTCTGCTCGTTGCATACCTTGATCTACTACCGCACGAATAGCATTTGCCGCTGCGGTTTGAGCAGCAAATGGCATCCCTCTTCTTGTACGTTTGAAGCCACAAGTGCCGGCAGAAGACCAAGAAACCACTCGCCCTCGTACATCTGTAACAATCACAATGGTATTATTGAAACTTGCTTGAATATGAATAACCCCCTTTGGTATTTTACGTATACTCTTACATGAACCAATACGTCCACGTGAACCCTTTTTCGGTATAGCTTTTGCCATATTTTATCATCTCATAAATTTGAGTCAGAGATATATGGATATATCCATTTCATGTCAAAAAAGATCCCCTATTTATATATTGGTCTTTAACGAGTCTTATTATCCTTGTCTTTGTTTATGTCTTGGGTTGGAACAAATTACTATAATTCGTCCCCGACGACAGATTAGTTGACATTTTTCACAAATTTTACGAACAGAAGCTCTTATTTTCATATTTGCCACTCCTTACTTTAATTTTGAATCCATTTCTTGGAAGAAAATCAGTTTATTGAAATTTTTGATTTCGAATCGTATTCCTGCGAAAGAAATAGTGAAGTTGAAAAACACCTAATCTTTCGAATCTTTGTTGCGGAGTCGATAAATTATACGACCTCTGGTTGAATCATAACGACTTACTTCAATTTTGACTCTATCTCCTGGCAATATTCGTATAAAACTACGTCGGATCTTTCCTGAAACATAACCTAGAATCATATCTTCATTATCTAAACGAACCCGGAACATGCCGTTGGGAAGCGATTCCGTAATTAAACCTTCATGAATCCATTTTTGTTCTTTCATTCCAGGTAAAACCTCCTTGAAGTATCAACTAGTGGAGGAAGAACCGTATTAGAATTAGACAACCCACCCCTTCTCTTTTCTTTTTCACAAAAAAGAAGTTTCCTATTCAATTCGGATATTAGAAAGATTACCATATATAACACAAAATTTCTCCGCCTATTCTTTCTAGTCGAGCCTCTCGGTCTGTCATTATACCTCGAGAGGTAGAAAGAATGACAACCCCCATCCCGCCTAAAATTCTAGGGCTATAATCTATGTCTGCTCACAAAGCGCGAAGAGTAATTGATCAAATTCGTGGGCGTTCCTACGAAGAAACACTTATGATATTAGAACTCATGCCTTATCGAGCATGTTATCCCATTTTTAAATTAGTTTATTCTGCTGCAGCAAATGCTAGTTCCAATATGGGTTCGAATGAAGCAAATTTAATGATTAGTAAAGCCGAAGTAAATAAAGGTACTATCATGAAGAGATTAAAACCTCGAGCTTGAGGGCGTAGTTTTGCGATACAAAAACCTACCTGCCATATAACTATTGTAATGAAAGATATATCCTTAGATGAATATATAGATACCGACTCTATTACATGGTCACAAAAGAACAAAAAGGATACAACTATGTCGTATTATGATATGTATAGTAATGGGGGAACATGGGACAAAAAATAAATCCAATTGGTTTCAGACTTGGTACAACCCCAGGTCATCATTCCCTTTGGTTTGCACAACCAAAAAATTATTCTGAGGGTCTGCGAGAAGATCAAAAAATAAGAAATTATATAAAGAATTATGTACAAAAAAATATGAAAACATCTTCTGGCGTCGAGGGAATTGCACGTATAGAGATTCAAAAAAGAATCGACCTAATCCAAATCATAATCTATATGGGATTTCCAAAAATATTAATTGAAAGTCGACCCCGAGGAATCGAAGAATTACAGATGAATTTACAAAAAGAATTTAATTCTGTAAATCGAAAACTTAACATTGCTATCACACGAATTGAAAAGCCTTATGGAAACCCTAATATTCTTGCAGAATTTATAGCCGGACAATTAAAAAATAGAGTTTCTTTTCGCAAAGCAATGAAAAAGGCTATAGAATTAACTGAACAAGCAGATACAAAAGGAATTCAAGTGCAAATTGCAGGACGTATCAACGGAAAAGAAATTGCGCGTGTTGAATGGATCAGAGAGGGTAGGGTTCCACTACAAACCATTCGAGCTAAAATTGATTATTGTTCCTATACAGTTCGAACAATCTATGGGGTATTGGGCATCAAAATTTGGATCTTTATAGAAGGGGAATAATCAACCTTTATTTCCCTTTGCATTCTATTCAGCGATGGAACAAAAAATGATAAATTAGTTTCTTCTTTTTCTTTTCTGTTCAATAAAAAAAATGAACAATTATAATTCTATAGGGTTTAATAAAAATTCAATTAATCTTTTGATCAAATTGCTATGCTTAGTGTGTGACTTGTTGGTTTTTTGAGGTTTAGTATAAAAAAATAGCCCCATAGTATAAACAAATAACTATACAAGTAAAAACCAACTCATCACTTCGTATTATCTGGATCCAAAGAACCAGTCAAGATATGATATATTGTTCATATTGTTGTAGCAACTGAAATCTTTTTTTATTCAAAAATCTGCTTCTAAGTTGTCAATCGAAATAAAAAAGAAAGGGTATGGATAAATGGAAGGATGAGAGAAAGAAAAAGAATATTGATGATATAGAATTCCAATATGTAAGGTCTATGAGTCATCTCAGAAAAAATCTGCGTAATAAAGCATCAGTACGGATTCCGCTAATTCCTTGTACCATATTCCTAGCCATAGTATGTAGATTGTGAATAAGAATATTTGACTTGACCCCTTCTTTCTTTGTCTTTTTTTTTTTAATCAAAATTGGGGTGATGTTATTATATTGCTATTGTGAGATTGAAATGTCATAAAATGCATTTGATTCTAATACAATTCACTTTGGCTAGATCCTATCCAAAAGTAAAC